>PVHP010020859.1:0-30118 GCA_004024765.1 Zapus hudsonius | reverse complement strand
TGGCTGATCCCAGCTGTCTGGAAAATGCTGGTTGAGTAATAAAAGATCTGGAAAGTACAAGCAAATTAGCCTTAGTCAAGAAGCCTCATGCCAGGAGGTTATCCAGCGGAATGGGGAGGGGAGGGCAGCGGGGAATTTGAGATAATAACTCATTGTTTGCCCACTAAATATTGTAACTCATTATGGACAATAAAAAAAATAAAAAATAAAAAAGAAGTCTCATGCCAATGTTCTAAAAATATGACATATTTTAGCATATATATATATATAAATAATTGTTTCTATATATTCATGGCCCCTATAGGTTCCCATCCTCTCCTTCCAGGACTGTCTTCCTTTAGTGTTTAAAGTCCTCTTCTCTTAAAGGTTCTTAATTCAGCTGAAAACTGTTACTTCAATTTCTTTATTTGTTAGTTGCTAAACTTTTTTGTTGAGGTATAACATACATATAAAAGTGTATTAATTTTTATTATGGTTGCACCTGTGTAAAGACCTTTCAGATTAAGTAATAACTCATTACTAGCTCTGTAGAAAGGCTCTGTATGTCCCTTTATCGATTGTCCCAAGGGAATCATTCTCCCCACATCTGACATCATAGATAAATTTTTCCAAGTCTTGCACTTGACATAAGTGAAACCACACAATATGCATTCATTTGTGTGAAGCTTCTTTTGTTCACCATTATCTTTGTGAGCATCGTCCTTATCGCTCTGTGTGCTTGTAGACGGTTTCTTATTGGTATATAGCGTTTTGTTATATCTGTATGCCACAGTTTATTACCCATTCTACTCCTGATGAGTATTTAGGAAGCTGCTATTTTAGGGTGTCTATGAACAGTGTTGCTATTCATATTCTTTAACAATTCTTTTGATGAACTATGTGTGTGGATCTATACCCCAAAATGGAATGTCTTGGCCATTTTGTATGCATATGCTCAACTTTGATATAGGCACTGCTTAACAGTTACCTAAAAGATTTTCTAACAATTATATGCTCTCACTGGTGTATGTAAGAGTTCTGGCTGCTATTGCTTGCTTGCCTCTTCCTCCCTAAATCCCTTCCTCCCTCCTTCCCTTCCTTGTTTCCTCCCCTCCCTCCCCTTTCTTCTTTTCTTTTCTTTTCTTCCTTCCTTCTTTCTTTCTTTTTTCTTTCTCTCTCTCTCCCTTCCTTCTTTCTTTCTTTCTTTCTTTCTTTCTTTCTTTCTTTCTTTCTTTCTTTCTTTCTTTTTTCTTTCTCTCTCTCTCCCTTCCTTCCTTCCTTAATCTGCAGAATGGGTCTTACACAAGCCAGTCAAATGCTCTAACCACTAAGCTACATCTCTAGCCCTATAATCACATTTAATCCAGAATTTTTTACTAGACACACGAGGGATGGGGGAATTTGTTTCATAACTTCTTTAATAGCTTTTATTCAACAGTTAGCTATGTTTGTATGTTTCTGATAGTCTTTTGATCAGTTTTTCATTCCATCATTCCTTGTCATTCTTTCACCACTTAAAAAGGCCTGCTTTGCTGGGACCTCTCTTTCTGCAGGTAGGACTGACACTAGGGACCATGCAGATGGTGTTTAGTGGGCACACTGCATGCCGTGCCATCATTTTAGCTGCTCAGCAGCCTTGGGATCGATATCCTTACTGTCTCTTTAAAGCCAAGCACTGGGGTGCAGGCTGCAGCAGGTGTCAGAAAGATTAGGCATTATTACCATGGGATGGATAGACAGAGCTGAGCTTGCTCTCTGATTCTCAACATGTGCAAAGTTGTAGGTCAAATTGAACAGCAAGGACTCCTTAAAGGAGGAAAGAGACCACAGCAGAGAACTATCAAGTATCCTTTCCCTTCATTCAACTGGTGGAAGTCACTTTCTCTGCCTTCCTGGAGGCTCTGCCAGTCCATTTGTCACCTCCAAAGTGTCCTTGTCAACCTGGGGTTGTATCACTATATGGAGTGAAATCTGTGTCTTTTTAAAATATATATACGGGCGGGAGAGATGGCTCAGAGGTTAAGGCACTTGCCTCCAGTGCCTAAGGCCCTGGGTTCAATTCCCCAGGACCCACATAGGCCAGACCCACAAGGTGGTGGTCCTGGTACGTTCTCTCTCTCTCTCTCTCTCTCTCTCTCTCTCTCTCTCTCTGCTTGAAAATGAATAAATAAAATATTTTAAAATATATGTATACAAGCAAAGAGAGATAGAAGAATGACAGACAGAATGGACACACCAGGTCCTCCAGCCTCTGCAAATGAACTCCACATGCATGCATGCAGCACTCTGTGCATCTCGCTTCCGTGGGAACCAGCAAATCGAACTCAGGTCATTAGGCTTCACAGGCAAGGGCCTTAACTGCTGAGCCATCTCTCCAGCCCTCCATGTTCTTTAAAAAATATATTCATTTATATATATATATACCAGGCCTCTTGCCATGTAGTCAAACACTAGATTTTTGCACCATTTTCTTTTCTTTTCCTTTTTTTTTAAACATCTGGCTTCTGTGGGAGGCTTGGGAATTGAACCCAGGCAGGTTTTCTAATCAAGTGCCTTTAACCATTGAACAAGCTCCTCAGCATCCAGTCCATATGCTTAACTGCAACCTAAGAGGGCAACTGATTTTTCATTCTGGTTTCTTCACAAATGTTCGATGTTTTCTTGCATCACTAATTGCCAGTAGCATCATCTCATCTGCATGGTGCGGTGGCTTCATTTCAGAACCTCCATGCTGGCTGGTTTAGCGCTCAGCATGGTTTCAAGCAAGTATCTTCCTTTGCCCTCTTCCACTAACATCATACCAATTCACTTTATTGTTTATTTCCTGTGTTCTGTACAGCACTGTCCACTCTAGTAACTTGTGGAACCAGCCTAGATGTCCAGCAGCAGAAGAAAATGTACTATATGTGCACAATTGAGCTTTCAGACACACACACACACACACACACACACACACACACACACACACACACACACACACGAAGTTATATCACATGAAGGAAACTGGGTATACCTGGAAATAATAATTGAATTAAGCCAGTCTTAGAAATACAAATCTTAGGTATTTTCTCTTATTTCTGGTTCATAGTTTTTATGTAGATACATAAGATCATATATGTGTATGTGGTGTAAACGTATGTAGGGTGTGAAAGGGGAGGAATAGGTAAGGGAGTATGGGAGAAATATGCTGAATGTATATAGTTGTATGAAAATTTTAAGAAAGTGCTCTGTGCTTCCAGTCACCTGCTTTACTTCATTTATATAAATGAAGGGAACTGTGGACCCTCTTTTGCCTGTAGTATCAAAACTCCTCACCCTCATATTCATTTCTAGAAGCATCTTATAATGTAGGGGTTTTATTCTCTTTTCCTTTCCTTGGATTCATTACAGCCTTTGTCTCTCACCTTCTTCTTTGTGTGTGTGTATTTTACTTATTCATTTTCAAGCAGAGAGATACAGAGAGAGAAAGAGATAGATAGATAGATAGAGAGATCTGGCTTATGTGGGTCCTGGGGAATTGAACCCAGGGCCTTAGGCACTGGAGGCAAGTGCCTTAACTGCTGAGCCATCCTTCCAGCCCATCCTCTCACCTTCTTCTTAGCAGACATAAAGTAGCAT
The DNA here is from genome assembly GCA_004024765.1 of Zapus hudsonius. Lineage (NCBI taxonomy): Eukaryota > Metazoa > Chordata > Mammalia > Rodentia > Dipodidae > Zapus > Zapus hudsonius. Next base: position 26,521 of record PVHP010020859.1, on the reverse strand, counting down.
TAACTGTGAACATTTTTTAAGGCTGTGAGCTAATTTTAGAAAGCCATTGAAGCAAAGCAAGGAAAACTCATTATTACTCAGTACATATTGTTATAGTAGCATTTGATGTCATCGTTCCAAATGTCTTTTCATTACTTGAATCTGTCCCCCTCTCCCTCCATCTTAACTCACTTTTCCTGCTTCAGGTTAGGAGCTGCTCTGAAACTTACACCGTTGATTCCAGAAAACTGCTGAGCCATGTGCAGCATCAGGGCCACGATGATGGGCTGCCGGTAGCTGGAATTGGTGAAGAGCTGGGCCACAGAGACTTTCTGCTCACTGGATGCCTCTTCTTTCTCTTTCTTCATTTCATTCATGTCTTTGGTGACATCCTCAGTTCCTCTCAGTCTCTTCAAGCCTGTCCCCGGAGATGGTCAGGATGAAACAACACAGCTCAACAAAAATTAGTTTGTGTTCATGAAAGACCTACAGTTTGTATGTCCCTTTCTGTTATCTCACAGCATGGGTGCTAAGAATTTTTTTTGTTGTGAAATTCTGCTTTTTGATAAAAAAAGAAAAGCTGAACATTTGGCTTCATCTCCAGAGACAAAAAACTGTGGCCCTCTTGTTTAGAGATGTGGCACGTTTGGAACGGTCTTTTGGAAGCCTCTGGTGAGTCCAAGAACCGCCATGTGGACTTCAAGTTAGGGTACATGCTTGTAGGTGTGAAATGCAATCCTTAGTCATATCATGGGGATTTTTGTATGCTCTTATTACATGTAGTTATTGACTTCATTTACAAGGCATTGGTGTTAATGTCAAGAGCAGCCATTCATACACACTATCTTGCCTTAGTCGACAATTCCGAAACAATAAGAAGAAATTAAAATGACCATAGACTTACTTTTCTTAGCTTTGACTTCCTCTTCCAATGTGATATAAAGGTATCTGGGGCTTTCTGGACAGAAGAACAGTAGCAGGCACTGGAGGAGGGCTGGCACAGCAGACAGGCCCAGCAGGATGTGCCATCGGTCGTGGTTGCCCAGAATAAAGCTGAGGCCAGCAATCTGAAAGGATAAGGAGGACACATGTCAGCTGCACAATGTTTTTCAGTCTGCCTTCTTCTGCCATTTCGTTGGCTGCTTAAGAGTAATCAGTGGTAACCTTGTCATGTAGGCATAAATGAAGACCGTGAGTAGTGTATCTCACTTTAACCAAATCAAGGACAGGTTATAGACCAAGCATTCATCTAAGCTTGTTTTCTTTCACTCCAACTGGATTTTAGGATGGCAATCAAGTGAACTTTTAAGAATACATTTGCTATCTAAAGCAAAAGACCTGGTTGTGGTTTCCAGGCAAACAAATGGAATTACACTCTGTTAAAATCATGCATAACTAAGCCAGGTATGGTGGTACACACCTTTAATCCCAGTACTAGGAAGCTGAGGTAGGAGGATTTCTGTGAGCTCAAGTCCACCCTGAGACTACATATAGTGAATTCTGGGTCAGCCTGGGCTAGAGTGAAACCCTACCTTGAAAAAACAAACAAACAAAAATCATGCATAGCTTTAGGGTTTTACTTTAAAAATCCCCCTTAAATTATCCAGAACATAAATATTATGGAGTTTTATAGATGGGATTCATAGATGGAGCAATTAATTACATGATTAGAGCCAGCTGTATGGTTTCCATTACAGTGGTTTACAGACTTCCTTGTGGGTCATTACAAGTGTGGAGTTACAAAGAGCCTTCTGGGAGCACAGGGTAGAAGGAACAGAGAGAGCTAGATGGATAAGAACGCCTATGATTATCATCTGCATATGAGATTAAGTTACATTCTCTAAAGAAGGAAAATCAGTCTAAACACTGAAATTGGCTATTCCTTGGACTCTAAATGGAATAATTTAATTTTGGAAAAGTATTGAACGTTTCATGTCCAAGGCCACTAGCAGCTCCAAGGAGCAAAATAAAGAGTAAAGGTCAGTTACTTTTGAGTTAAAAAGCCCGTTTTTACACCTCCTCTACTACTCCTGTTGGAAAGATTTCCCCCTTTGTGCTGGTCTTCAGTGAGAATGGACGGTCAGGAAGGGAGAGAGTGAAGGAGAAGATGGTTAAGGTAGGGGGCGAGGAGACTTTACCTGACTAATTAGAATGCCTGTGACAATAGCCAGTTGGTGAAGAGTCCCAAGAGCTCCTCGGAGTGTGGTTGGTGCAATTTCACCAATATACATAGGAACCAGCCCTGAAATTAACCCTGGAAGAAACATGAACACAGAGTCTTTACAGCACAGCCTGGAATATCTCAGCAATAATTCACTTTAATTACAGTCAGGATTATTGAAAGTCCCTTTCCTGGTGCCTTGGAAAGAACCCTTGTTCACAGCTATGGACATAGGTTGGAAATATTAATAGAAATAAATGCTCAACTATGTATTTGTCAATTTCCCATGTCCCATGATGCCTTAGTTAAAAAAACAGCCCATGTTATTATTTATTTTATATCATAATGCCTTATGTTGTCTTGAGAAAAGATCCTGGAGAATGTTTTAGTAATAGCTTTTTTTTTTTGAGGTAGAGTCTCATGTTAACTCAGGCTGATCTAGAACTCCTTCTGTAGTCTCAGGCAATCCTCTCTGCCTCTGTCATGGCTAGCAGTTTTAATAATAGTCTTAACCTAGACTCGTAGGATTTAAGAAAAATAGGACAGCAACAGAAGCAAGCATCTTGATGGAGGTGAGGAATGATCTGCCCAAAACCACAGAGCAGTAGAGCCGTTCCTGGCTGAACCCCACAGTGTGGAGGCCCTTCAAGACCACTGTTGGCTGGTAATGGAGGTGCAGAGATGGGACAAAGTTAAGGAATTCAAGGGTCCCAGTCAGAGCAACCCAGGCAAATAATAGGCTTCAGAAAAGATTTTTTTGAAAAAAAAAAAGACTAAAAAATACACAAAAACTTTGAAAAGGCCTAGGCTATTCTTCTTTCTGTGGTGTTCATGAATGTACACATAATCAGATATGTTGGGAATGGTGGTGTATCCACCATGTGCTGATTGCAGTGTTAGCTGGTTTCTTAAAATTTTTAAATAAGATTTTCTAGAGGTTTCCTTTTTGAGACTGTCTATCTACCAGATGAAAGTGGATGGTTTTAATGTAAAAGATGTTTGGGGGCCTGGGAGATGGATCAGCAGTCAGGAACACTAGACACTTACACATAAGGGCCTATTGAGCTAGAGACCACTGTCAAGTTGGATTCCCCCAAACTCGTGTAAAAAAGCTGAGTGTGGCCATACACATCTGTAACCCCAGTTAGTTGTGGGGGTGAGGGGGTAGGGGAGGAGACTGGAGAATCAGCGTGGCCTTCTGACAGAAAGCAGCTCTGTGTTGGAATATGTGACAGATGATAAGAAAGAGACACCTGACCACTATATGCACACACATGGTGTGGGTATGTCCGAACACACACATGCATACATCACACCATACCACAGTACCATACACACACGTGTGCACACATGGGCACACACACAAATATGCTCTGCAACTATTTTAAACATATATGTATGTATATAATTTAATACTTGAAGTTGTTTTCAATATCACAAATGGATATTTCCATGGTTGATATGACATCTATGCTTTTTCAGAATTTTGTAAGTGACTGTAAGATGTACCTGTTGAAGTTAAATAAGAAAAAAAGCCACCTATTTATCTTATCTGAGGTTGTATTATCTTTCCGTAATACCTAACACTATATTTCAAAAACATAATGACATAGATAACCTTCAGGTCTGAGGTCACAGGAACTTGAACTCATATTGCATTTACTTTCATATTTAGCAATTTGAATACTCAGAACAGGGCCAGTCATAGTTTTAAGTGATGGTTAGAGGGCACAGTTACTTAGCAATGCTAATTATATATTGCTCCACAATATATTCATAGATTAATTTACAACTTTGAAAAGAAGTGATCTTTTTCACATCATTTAAATTGTTTTAAATGTGTATGTGCAGTTGTGTGTGTGTGTGTGTGTGTGTGTGTGTGTGTGTGTGTGTGTGTGTGTGGTGCAGGTGTATATATGAGGGTATGTGAGTGTATGTGGGGGCCAGAAGACAGCCTTGGGTGTCATCTTCAGGCACACTGTCCACCTCCTTGGAGACAAGGTTATTTCATTGGCTTGGAATTCACCAATTAAGCTGCAGTGGCTGGACAGTGGGTCCCAGGGGTCCTCCTGTCTCTGCCCCCCAGTGCTGAGATTACAGCTGTGTGCTGCTGTGCCTGTATCGTACATGGGTATCAGGACTGAACTCAGGTCCTCTTGCTTATGATGCAAGCACTTTACCTACTGAGCTATTCCCCAGCCCCTCAACTGTAGAAAAAAGAGGGAAAAAAATCATGATTTAGACCTTTTTCATAGTACTGTTACCTGCTTTTTGGAGCAGACAAAACAGAAACATAGATTTGTCTAATATATCTAGGACCAGGTAGAGACGGAGTCAAAATTGATTTCATAGCCCTTTCCACGTGTGACTTGACTTTTCACCTTGTTAAAGACACCCTGACTTTCAGTTTTTGTGTTAACATTGCAAATAATTAAAAGAAATATTTAATCAAATTAGATTTTTGCACCCTCACTATTCTTCCCTTCCTAAGTGAATATTAGTGCTTTGAAGGGTAACAGCAGTTTATGAAACAGGAAACAGGCTAAAATGTCAGCATCCAAAGATCAGAACTGAGGATTCATGGGTACCCAGAAGGTCAGTATTTGTCCATTTGTTTTAGAGATTGACTATTCCTGTCCTTCCTCAGACCTCTCCAAGGACTGTTGGTTTCTACTACTTAGACATAAAGTTCACAGGGGAGACGTCCACCCTCCCTTGTCTGGTCCCTTCTGCCTGTGGACACCACCTCTACTGTTCCACACAGCCATGTCTGGGCTCAGACAGGGCCTGGGAGTATGGTCTAGGAGGTGAGCCCCAGGAGTCCAGGTCTTTCCAATGCAGGATAGAGACAGCATTGAGTGGGTCATAAGGGCAGGGTTGGGGTCTGAATGGAGCAGTCCCCAACTGTCTGCTGCACCACAGGGGTAATAATAGCTAAGATTTACTGACATTTAAGACATGTTATATATGTTGAATGCTGTATACGCATCCTCACAATTGCTCTATGGGGCGGATGTTATTATCCTCGTCCTATAAAAGATGAAGAGAGAATCAGGTTTAAGTAATTTGAGATCATATAACCAGAAGTGATGTTATTGGAGTAGACAGAACATAAATAACATCACAATTACCACTTACTTGCACCAAATCCCCAATGTAGGACATCGACTGTATTCTAGTACCTTCCTTCTATGGTACCACAACAAATCTTTGCGTGTCTCTTCATCTGCCAGTAGAGTAATTTCCGATAACAGTATGTATGTATCATATCACTTACCGCAGTACAGTCCTGATATGCTTCTTCCTGCAATTATAAGGATATGAGATGGTCCGAACTTGGAAAACCCCATCAGGAGAGCTCCAGCCAACGAGAGACTGTTGGCTGACAATAGGGCTTTGATTCTGAAATTTTATAAAGCAAGAATTATAAATTCAGTATCAAAACATGATAATATTGTTTGTAACTTGACATTTAATTTTAATTTAATTGTAAAAGCTAGCTCAAGACCCTTGAATCAAGATTGCTATTTTGATTTGTCTATGGCTTAACACATTAGTAATAAGCTAAATTTCATAACCTGACCTACACATTTTCATTTCTTTTTTGAGACAGGGTCTCATTATGTAACTCAGGCTGGCCTTCAATTCACAAGAATCCTCCAGTCTCAGGCTCCCAAATGCTGGGATTACATGTTTCAGCCATTATGCTCAACTGGCTAATTTTTCTACAAATTGTTTATTTCTTTTTATTTCTTTTTTGTTTTTTTTTGTTTTTCTTTCTTCTTTTTTTGTTTTTTCTGCTTTTTTCTTCAAATTGTTTATTTTTAATGGTAGCTTTTTGGTGATAAATAATTTTATTTCTGTAGCTGCCATCTGTGACTTTTTTCTTCTTTGTTTTCTTTTAATAGTAAAAGATTTTAGTTGATATAGAGAAAAGGAACAGTTTGCAAAGTCATTTCCTTTTTGGAACATTGATTAAACCAAAGCATATATTCAAGTTTGTTATAATCATGATTATCCTTTTAAAACACCAAACCAGCATATTTTCAGAATCTATGAACTAAAGTTAACTACTACAAAGTATTATTTTTTTGAGACAGGGTCTCATTCTCTAGCCCAGGTTGGCCTGTAATGCATTAGGTAGCCTAAACTAGCCTTAAACTCATGTCAGCTCTTATGCCTCGGCCACCTACATGCTGAGATTATAGGCATGCGCCACCCTAACAAGCAAGAGTAAAATGTATTTCAAGCAATCTAAACTTCACTCTCAAAACTAATCAAATGCAAATTATACAAAGAATTTCTTGAAAGTTTAAGCCAGTATTTATCAGATCAATATATTAATTTAAATGGACAGGTATGGAAATGTTTGTGCTGCCATGACATGTAAATATGTTGCTATATTCTATTTCACTGTTTCAAACTCTGCTACAATAGGCAGACTTTTTCTGAGTGAATATATATTGTTGTTGGTTTTGTTTCGTTTGTTTGAGGTAGGGTTTCACTCTAGCCCAGGCTGACCTGGAATTCACTCTGTAGTCTCAGGATGGCCTTGAACTCACAGTGATCCTCCTACCTCAGCCTCCTGAGTGCTGGGACTAAAGGCGTGCACCACCATGCCTGGACTAAGCAAATATCTTAAACACCCAGCATATTTTATTTTCCTGGAAAGTAACACTAAATAATATCTTATTGTATCCATTTGCTTAACAGCCCTGTGATAGGCTGAATGTTGTCTCTCATGACTCCAAGTGCTACTTCTCAGACTCTACGAACCTTATCACACCTGGCGAAAAGTATTTCCCAAATGTGACTGAGTTAAAGACTTTCGAAAGGGAGAGTGCCTTTGATTATCCAGGTGAACCCCTTGATGAAATCACGGTATCCTCATGAGAAGGAGGTGGGAGAGGAGACAGAGAGACAATGACAGAATTAAAGACTCTGTGCCTCACAGGTGGGGGAAGGGGACACAAGCCGTGGATGGTGACCGGTGGGAACTGGAAAGGACAGGGCAAGAATTTTCCCTTCTGAGCTTCCAGAAGGAACCATCTCTGCTGACATCTTGACTTCAGACCAGTGAGACTGCCTCTGGACTTCTGATATTCAAAACATCAAGACAAATAATTCATGTTGTGTAAGTCACCAAGTTGGTGCCAATTCATTACAGCAGCAAGAGGAATTCAGTGTATGGAAATTATTAACTACCTCAAGACAGGGAAACTATGATTCAGTGCCGGCCAGTCCTGGAGCTGCGGTGCAGAAAGACAATGAAGAGTGTTTCTCTGCCCTGGCTACGAGGACAGGACAGAGGAAATTGGATAGCTTACCCAAGCATTTGTCACTAGCCAGCTGTACATCTATTGTCTTAGGAAAGACAGGACCAAAAGTCCTAAATAAAACCCCAGGGAGGATCTACGTCCAATACCACGCTGTTCCTCTTCCTTGTCACTGAGCAATGGTTGCTGGAGTACTTTATAGAACACAGAGGATTTTCATTTTCTCTTCAGGCCCAAGAAGTGTCCAAAGCATAAGTCATGGGTGCACCAGGGGAAAGGAAACGTAATTCTCTCTTGGTGAGTGTGTGCATGTGTTTCTGTGTTGGGATTATGGGCATAACTGTGCCACACACAGTGCATGTGGAGGTCAGAGGACAACTTCCAGGTGGGTCTTGACCTTCCATCTCATTTGAAGCAAGGGCTCTTGTTCACCACTCCCTTCACATGCTTCTGTCTTCCCACAGGCACCCTTCCATTACAGAAGCCCATGGCAGCTTTGGTCTTTACTTTGGACCTGGGATCTGAACTCAGGTACTCAGCGTTGCACAGCGAGCATGTTATCCATGGAGTCATCTCTCCAGCCCCAAGTATATTTTCTTCATACTTCCTCTATACACCACTGCTAGCATAGGCTTTGTTGGCCTTGTCATTGTCACCATGAAAATGAGCCTGCTTTCTGGGTGCCAGGTACGGTCCTAGTCTTTAATATTCTTTCTCATTGAATCCTCTAAGTAAGTCCAAGAAGAGGTATTATTTTTCTTTCATCCTCAACACTGCTGATGGGAGAAAGAGACATATCTTTGGGAACCCCCAAGTCCCTTGCTCATTTTCATAGCTATCAAGTGACCGAGCTGGGACCTAATCTGTGTGATACCAAAGGATCGCTCCATTTTAATGTTTATTAGATTTTTTTTTTCATGTGCTGGGGACCACACTTAGGGCCTTACACATGCTAGGTCCTCTCCCAGGGAGCTCCACTCTCAGTCTTGTGAGTTCCAGTTGCTATCTGTATGTTCCTTCACTGTGGTAGTGTGCATGTCATAGACTATGGTATGGTTTCTCATACTCTCGGGATTAAATTGAAAGTTGTAAGTACAAAACTGCACTTAAATCCAAATCTGTAAAGTGGTGGTCATAGATCTCTATTGACTAGTACACAATTTCAAGGAAAGACTAAAAGACAATGGAAGGAACAGATTTTTATTTACTTTTAACTGATTTAGGCATAAATAAAGAATCAGATGACTCTTCCTAGAAAAAAATATCATTTTAGGGGGGAAAATGTATTGCTTTATCTTAGTTTTAAGTTTAAGTTTAATGCCACATACATGCATTTGTGTTCATGTCTGTGCATGTGTGGCAGCATTTGTGCGTGTGTGCATATGTGTTCATGTCTGTGCATGTGTGGCAGCATTCGTGCATGCGTGCATATGTTAATGTTTCTGGATGTGTGGCAGCATGTGCACATGCATGCATATGGAGGCAAGATGACAGCCATGCTTAGGAATGCCATTCTCTTTCCTTTGAGAGAAGATCTCTCATTGGCTCAGAGATCATCAATTAGGTTAGACTGCCTGGCCAGTCAACTGCAGGAATCCTCCTGTCTTTACCTCCTCAGCACTGGGATTACAGGCACTGTAGCATTTTATATAGGCACTGGGGACAAACTCAGGTCCTCATGCTTGAGAGACAAGTACTTTATTGACTGAGACATATTCTGATATAAAGTTCAGCCAACACCAGTAATTGGTAAAAAGTGTAAGAAACCGATCACTTTTCATATATATATATATATCTTTATTATTCAAAATTAGATACATTGTATGGGCAAATATTGTATTGGTCCCCATTTCCTTCCTCCCTGCCCCCAACACACTGGGTAACCTCCTCAGTGGGGATGCTGGATCAATCTGTGGGTTGGGGGGTTATGGGTAGCACAGTAGTCAGCCAGGTCCCCCCACTTTGTGATCACTTTTCTTTTAATCATGAAGGAAAAGCTTTTTTAAATGGAATAAAAGAATTTAGGTTACAATAATCATTTTGTGAATACAACTCCTGATAGTCTCATCATTATATACAATTTCAACATAAGAAGAAATTATTAGAATTTTCATAACTAGTGAGCCTACAGCTACAGTTTATAGTAGGAGTCAGAAAGCAAAATGACTTATAATAGTATATTATTACTTTTTCAAAAGTTTTGCATTTCCTAAGTTTTCCATATTTGGCATGTATTATGGGAATAAAAGGTAAATAAAATACAAAATTTGTCTCAAGAAAGCAGTAGATAAATCAGAAGAAATAATGGTGTGGGTGTTGGGGAGATGGCCCAAGGGTTTGATGCCTCTGTACCCACCGTAAAAGCCACTTGCAAGTCAGACTCATTTGCAGTGGCTTGAGGTACTGTTTCAAAGAAAGTGGAACACAGGCAACTCCTCTGACCTCCATGCATGTGTGCCCACACATGCATAACCATATAAGTAAAAATGTAAAATATATATATATATATATATATATATATATATATATATATATATATATATATATTAAAAAAAGAAATGATGTAGTACTAAGGAGAAGGTTCAGTGGATAAAATACATGCTGCTTAAGTTTGAGTACCTAAGTTCAAACCTCAGACCTTGTGTGAAAAGCTGGAAGCTGTGCTGGGCTTCTGTAATCCCAGAGAGATGAGAAGCAGATGTGAGAAATTTCTGGAAGCTTGGGAGCTGGAGGCAAGTGTGCAGTCAATGAGCGAAATTGGGGGGAGGGGAGAAAAAGGGAGAGAGAGAAAGAAGAAAAAGGAGAGAGAGAGAGAAGAAAGAAGAGAGACCCTGACTCAAACAAGGTGAAAGGCAAAGAGTGATCTGATAGTTGTCCTTTGACCTACACACACACACACACACACACACACACACACACACGCACACGCACACGCACTTTGATGAGCCTTGTGATGTGACTGAGTGAACTAGATGGCAAAGAAACCCCACTGATGTCTAGAGTGTGTACTGACAGTGTGGCTGAGAACACTTGGTCTTTTGGTCTTGCTTTATCTCGGAGGGGGGTCTCTCTCTGAGAGAGCAGGAGGAGCGACAGAAACAGCTGGAAGCCCATGCATGTACACCAGGCTATTGGGAGTTGGGGTATCAACTTGACCCAATGACCTTACTGATAGAAATGCCAAATTCTAATTTAAAAATGTAATCCACATGTTTGAGGAATGGTGTGACTTGGTAAAGCATCGTGAATTCCCAGCTTCAAACATTCCCAGCTTCAAACATTCCCGTGTAGAGTCTGCTGAGTTCCTGGGTTAACCCTTTGTGCAGTAGTTTCCTAATAGGTTTTAAAACTTACAAAGTGATTGTCTTGTAATGCACACCAATTCCACTCATTTCTGTAAATGCCAAAATTAGCTAGAATTTACTAGATTATTACAACAATATTCTGTATTGATTTAACACTGACCCATCTCATAGGATTATGAGTTAAGAGCCATGGTGGGAGCGATTACCCAGAGACATTACCCCCCTCAGCTACAATTCATAAAGGGGGGCAGCCTGGCTGCCTGCTGTGCTATCCGTAACCCCTTACCACATGGATTGATCCAGTGTGCCCACCGAGGAGGATACCCCGTGGATTGGGGACAAGGAGGAGGGAAATGGAAATACCAACACAATATTTACTCATACAATGTATCTAATTTTGTACAATAAAGATTTTAAAAAAATAAATAAAAAAAAACATAAAAAAAACTTCCCAGAGAGCCAGGCCTGGTTGAGCATGCATGTAATCCTAGTACTTGAAAGGTGGAAGGAAGAAAAATCAGGAGTTCAAGGCCAGTCCTACGTACCTAGTGAGTGAGTCTGAGGTCAATCTGTGCTAAATGAGACCCTATGTCAATAAGGGAGGGGAGGGTTGGGCATGTAGCTTAGTGGCAGAAAATTTACCTAACATGTATGGGGCTCCAGGTTCAATTCCCAGGAGCACCAAAAAGAAAAAAAAATCCCCCCAAACAAAGAATAACATTTTCATGCAAGAGAAGATGCTATTTATATACACTTTCTAACAAATATCAAAACATTAAAGTTTTTGTGATTATGTGTATTTATGAAATTTACTTACCTTCCAAGCTTGTCCCCTAGCCACCCACCAAAGAATGAGGCGACCATGCCACCCACTGCAAAGCTGGACACAGACAGGGACCAGAACATGGTGACCAGGTGAGAAGATGTTGTAATTTCTTCCTCAACCCAAAGGGCTGGTGTTGTATCCAAGACCGGGGGTGTGAATATGGGTGGTACATCTGTGCTGTTGTCAACAAAGTCGTGGGCAGCCCTTCGGTCATCCAGTGGGACACCCAAAACATGTCTATAGTGGGATATAATTATCTGAGGAAATAGGAGGAAATCCAATATTTCAAAATTCCACATATATGCATTTGTTTGTTTTTTCTTTAAATATTTTTGGGTGTATAAACAGGCCCATCTCAATTACATATACTGTACACATATAGATAGATTTATTTATAGCTGACCATATCCTATAAAATGGGTGACGAAATCAGCCAACAGGCATCAAGCAGGATAGAGGAGTGGTAGAAGCGTGGGGTACCTCACATACAGCCTCTACCTGGGGAGACAGCAGTGGGTGGTTGTGCGTGGAACCTAGCATCTGCCCTACCAAAGGAGGAAGCTATAAGGGCAAGGTTCATGTTCCACATTTGATTGTTTCTATAGATGCCCAAACTCTGGGATCTGGCATAAAGTTTTTCAAGTTCAGTGTTGGCCACTCTTAGGCTAAAGACTTTCTTTAGGTAGAGAAGACACATTTTATATCGCTGCTACTTTTGCAAAGCAGGATTTAAATTCACTGAAACATTTTAATAGAAGCTTAAAAGAAGATACCCTGGCAAAGACAGGAGTAAACACTGAAGTTAGAATGAGATAGTTTTGAGCTGGGGTTGTAGCTCAGTGAGAAAGCCCTTGCTCAGCATGTGCAAGGTTGTAGGTTCAACCCCCCAGTAACACACACACACACACACACACACACACACACACACACACACACACAAATAACTACCTAAAATTCAGGCCTTTAACCACTGAACAATTTATCAAGCCCTAACTATATAAAATTCAAACACTGGTATTTTATCCATGCAGTGACATATAAGTTTAGCTATACACTTCAAGAAATCAGGTGTGCAGCTGATTAAATCCCAAGATCCAAACAACTTTGTAGTCTCTGAGAAGGTATGGGTCCTCTTTGGGTTTCATGTATCACAGAAGGTACAGCTGAACGAAGCTTCATGGAGTCATACTTAGTAATGTGCTTCTGCAAAGGCCAACATGACACCAAGGTATAACCGAGTAGAAGCACTTCCTCAGCCCTCCTTCCTCCCCTCCATTTATCTCAGTGATCATGTGATCACTACTCACCCCTGTCAGTAAGGGATCTGGACAGCAGCTACTCTCTTACCAGTTATAAAATCCTATTAAGAAAAGCCAGCAGAGTGGCAGGGAGATTTTACATCCTCTTATAAAAGGTCTGACAGAAACATTCGTCTCATTGGATGGCTGCCTTATATGGATAATATGCATAGCAAAACATGCCAGAAGGAAATATCCAAAATGTTTATGGCATAGAATAATTATGGTTGAATTTTTTTCTTTTATTTTCTATAGTCAGCACCTATAATTCTCATGCTCATGAAAAACTATGATTTAAAAATACTTGAAAATAATTCAAAATGTCATGCAACTAAGAAAATCTAAAGGGCCTGAATGGTCATTCTTATTTAATCATACTTGAGCAATTTTTTAAATGCAGAGGGGGCTGCAGAGAGGGCATACACCTGAATTCCAGTAGTAGTTACAGATTTAAGTTCTGGTTCAGGGGCTTGGGTTGCTGCATGGAGGAGTGGGCATCTCATGCTAGTTTTGCCTTTAAGACTGTCAAGGGTGGCCAAGTAAGGGTGTGAAAATGTCTTCTACCAAAACAGAAGGAGTTAATGAACTCCTACTCATGGCAACAACAATCTGAATTTCAGGAAGCCTGCTAAAACTAGCACACTGTCATCACCTATAGAAAATATACATCTTGGTCTCTTGACCCCAGCATTACTCCCTGGCAACCAGAGGGAGACCTGGCACACTTATGATGGTGTGCACCTCCTGGGAACCTATATTTAAGCTCAAGGGCAGTGGTTTTCAGACAATGGATGATTCCTAGCACACATTCACACTCCGCAGTAATTTACATTTTCTTTGGAGCTGTGAGAGAAGCAGATTAAACATGATGGGTTTACAGAAGGCACCTAACACATGATGGTATCTTTACTTTATACCACCTCTTCCCCAGGTCTCTCCCTAGCTCCATCCACCACTAAACCCACCACAGTGCTTGACACAGGTGCTGGGCAGTGGTCACAACATCCATTCTGCCCTCAGTGACCTCCTCTGTGTAATTTGGAGTAGGACCACATGAAGCCCTATCCAGATGTCGGAGCTGGGGAGAATGAAATCTGTCTTCTGAATACGTACTGCATAAACGAGTAGGGAACTCCAAAATAAATGTGAGAAAAGTGGTAGAAATTATCTGCTTTATTTCTTTAAAGTATCATTCAACTAATCATTCTGGAGAAACACAAGCTGTTGACCCTCTTGGCTGATGTTGTAAAATGTTGTATTATTCTATGCTTAATCCCAGAAACCAGGGGAGTAACTAGTGTCGTTGAGGAGAGTTAGAGCCCAGTGCAAACAAGGAGGTGCTTAATAAACCTGCACAGAATGAAACATGTCTTTCTACTGTTTTCCCTTATTTGGGGCATTTTTCATTCATGCATGAGTGACCACTCTGATGGATGATGCAAACAGCTCTTGTCTTTAGTTGAGGTTTTCTCTAAGCTCCGGAACAGCCGAGTCAGAGATCAAGAATTCACTGCTCTGGCTTTCTGGGAGTGTTGTAAACCAGGAGGTCAAGTCCAAGTTATCAGCTCTGGAACCACACACATTGTACTTGACTGGCCAGGATTACCCCATGTTCCCCACGTGGACACACTTTATCTCTGAGCGTGAGGAACATTACTCTGGGCAGACAGAACAGACAGAACGTGCCCCCAGCTGAACTTCACCTGCTTTACTTGCCTCTTGAGGTGCATTGATCACACCAATGTCATAGCCAAACTGGAAGGAACTCAGCACAGCAGTGAAGACGGTGAAAGCCAAAGTTCCAGTGATCTGGGGGACGAAACACAGAGCTGGGACACATCAGGGCACTCCTTACCCAACCTCCCATCAAACTACAGTTTGGGTTTCTCACAGGCTCCTCTTTTCCCTTGCATATTCATGCACAGTGCCCTGTGCTCTCCTGGGTGGGTGTCATAGAACGTAGAAGCCATTCTTCCTTGGCCTTATTTTGCTAAACCTGACAAAACTGTGGACAGCTTTTTCAGGAGAGGAGCTTAACATATATATATATATATATATATATATATATATATAGATATATATATAGATATATATATATATATAGATATATAGATATATAGATATAGATAGATAGATAGATAGATAGATAGAGAGAGAGAGAGAATCAGAATTTCTGCTGATGGAAGGAAACTGCCAAGTCACATACCTTATTGGGAAAATAACAGCACCAGCAACAAAGAATGGGGAGCTCTCTGGACATTTACATGGTAAAAAAATGCTTCACCCCTCAAATAGGCTGCATCAACCAATCTTCACCACGATCAACATCAATATCCAGGTAAGTATACTTGTCAAGATTTGCATCTAGTGGAGTGTAGAGCTATAGGCTAAGCTATATTGTTTTCTAACCAACTGGATGAAATGACAAAACTGCTGAGCAAGTCAAAATTGCTTGTCTAGTGATCTCACTGAAATTGTATTATATCTACAGATTTATATATAAGGTTATTCAGTAAAGAAGTGTGTGTGTGTGTGTGTGTATGTGATAGCAAAATTGTAGAAAGATCCAAAATTCCATTCAATTGGAATGGTTGAATAGATTCAGATGCATCATGATATGTACATCACATATATACATCTGTTAAAGAGAATAATGTGATCATATATACTGACAAGTTTAAGGGGCAAAAGAAGTTAGTGATCTTATGTATTTATCTTTTCACGTGCTGGAGAAGACTTCTACCACTCACCTAACACCTCATCCCATTAATAATTTTTTATTTTGTTTTGTTTTTCTTTCAAGTAGTATCTCACTCTAGCCCAGGCTGATCTGGAACTCACTCTGTAGTCCCAGGCTGGCCTCAAACTCACAGTGGTCATCCTACCTCTGCCTCGTGAGTGCTGGGATTAAAGGTGTGCACCACCATGCCCAGTTCCATTAATATATATATATATATATTTAATTTATTTATATATTTATTTTTATTTATTTGCAAGCAAAGAGACAGAGAGAATGGGCATACAAGGGCTGCCAGTCACTGCAAATGGACTCCAGATGCATGAGCCACTCTGCGCATCTGGCTCCATGTGGGTAATCAAACTCAGGTCTTCATGCTCTGCAGGCAAGTACCTCAACCTCTGAGCCATCTACCTCTCCAGCCCCTATATTTTTTTTAAAAAGGCTTAAACATAAATATTTGACTTGTGCATCTATATAGCTCATAGAATGCTTCTTTGAAGAATAAATAAGATAATAATCATTGAGAAGGAATGTGATGTTGGAGAAGGGAGAAAAGGGAACATTTTAACATTTGTCATTTGATATTTTATAGGAAAATATTTCATGCATAGCTATATAATTTAAAATTTAAATGAATAGCATGGGATATTATAGGCATTTTGTTGAATGAATGAATGAATGATATCAACATGGATTTCATTTCCCACAAAAGAATATGTACCTTGGGCTGGAAAGATGGCTTAGCAGTTAAGGCACTTGCCTGCAAAGCAGAAGGACCTGAGTTCAGTTTCCTAGCATCCACAAAAAGCCAGATGCACAAGGATGTGCATGTGTCTGAAGTTCACTTGCAGTGGCTGAAGACACTGGTGTACCCATTCTCCCTCCCTCCCTCTCTCTCTCTCTCTCTCTCTCTCTCTCTGTCTACCTCTTTCTCTCTCTCAAATAAATAAATAAATAAATAAATAAATATTTTAAAAAAAGAATATGTACCTCAACCCACTTTCCAAAAAGGAGCTTTAGGTTTTTGTCTGCATTGTGGGGCTATAAATCACTGCACTCCTGCATGAGTAACTAATTAAGTAGAGCTCTGGTGCCCCATTAAGCTTGAGGTTAGAAATTTCAGTATTGTCATCAATAAAGTATCATACCAGAACCATCCTAAGGACCCTAGAAGTTTTTTAGCCTTGTGATTATAAAACCAGTCTCACCACATACATCCAGAGCTCTTAAAGGCCAATCCACAACCTTATCCTGGATTGAAGAATCTACTCTGGGGAGCTCACAACATCTGGAGGTCCAACCTTCTAGATTCTTTTCACCAACTTTTGGTTGCCTTTATGTAGGAAAGAAAACTTTCAGCAACTTTGTTCCTTGAAAGAAAGGACCTCAAAGCTAATGCAAAAGATACCATTTTCATTTTTATTTTTTGGAAGTCAAGTAGAGTGAAGTCTATTCAAGCAAAAGTAAAAAGGCTGAGACTCTGTATGAGGAGGAGATCTAGAGCCAGAGTCCCAAAAGATATTATATAAAAATATATATCCATAAGTACTTATATACCTATATATAGGATATATACTTATATGTACATACTTAGTCCCAAAGAGTATATACACTCATAAATGTCATATAATATATACTAGATAAATATCTAGAAATAAAGAATATATAAATATTCTAGAATAAGCATATTATGTATAAAATGTGTGCATACACACAGCCATATGGCATATAATGTGTAAGATTGAGACCTTAAATCATTCCCTATATCTAGATGTCTAATGCTCATTGGCTTAGGCAACCAAACCTAAGCTGGGATTTTGTTTACTATGTGGAGAGTTTCTTTCCAAATGCTTTTCCCCTCAAGCTGTGTCCAAGGATAGGAATTTTATCTGGTTTGTAGGACCTGATCCTTAGGTGGCAATCACCTACTCTCCTGGTCTCCATCATACATTTCAGATGATCTGGTGTGAGGTGGCGCACAAACATGGCCTCTGAGCCCCACACTGAGCATACCTACTGCATGCCCTGGGCCCTGCCTGTGTGGATTCTCTCCTCCATTCCTGGCATTGCTTTTCTATTAATGCCAAAACAGGCTACCATCAACTCAGTGGCTTACACAGTACAAACTGATTTATCTTACAGTTCTGTAGGTCAGAAGTCCCGTGTAAGTCTCTGCAAACTAAAGTCATGGTGTTAGCAGGCTATGTTCTTTCTGGAGATGGTAGCAAAAATTTGGCTTGCTAGTAGAATTCATTTGCTCATGGTTGTAGGATGAGCTCTGTGTTGTCTTCCTGGCTGTCAGTTCAGGGCTGTTCTCAGCTGCATTCTTTTACTAATGGGTCCCTCCTTTCATCTTCACAGCCAGCAACTACCCTTCTCACATTGCATCTCTCAGATGCTGACACCAGCCAGGAAAGGTCTTTCTTTTTCTTCTCTTTTTTAAAATTGAAAAATATGAATTATCTTCTTCCCTCTGCCCTGCCCCCATTCCGCTAAGCACCCTCCTCAGTTCTTCCCTTTGAAGAATTCCTAATTTAGATTTAATCCCTCTGAACAAGCCAGGAAAATCTCCCCCTCTAAAGGTTCATAACCTTAAGTCACATTTGCAAAACCTTTTGCATGGCTTTGAACTAAGCTTTGTCTGAGAAAATTTTGTTTATGAGAGGGGAAATTTCTGAAAACTACTAAGTCTAAAAGGGCCTCATGCTTCTTATCTGCTCATCGAATGTCAGAGAGGTTGCCATGGATAGGTGCATAAGGGCTCGTGAGAGGAGTGAACACTCAAAGACAAATACTCAGTCGAGGGTCTGGGGTCTTATGGGCTCTTCCTGTTCTCTCAACAAACCTGTCGATAGGAGTCATCGTTTCACACATGCAGAAACATGTGGAAAGGGAAATAACTTTTACAAAGGCTACCCAACTAGTGGCAGGGGATCTTCCTGTCTTCTTTCTAAATTCTCTGACACTTTAAAAAAAGTCAGCCATCACTTAGGCTTAAGCATTATCCTTTCATTTTTTTGCATGTGTATGTGTGCTCGTGTGTGTGTGTGCGCGTGCATGTGCACACACATGCTTGAAGAATGTGGTATGTATGCAGATGTGCATAGGGAATCCAGAGGAGGACAAAAGATATCCTTCTCTATCAAGCTTCTGTCTTATTTCCTTGAGGCTGAGTCTCTCACTGAACCTGAAACCTCCTGTTTTCTAGTTAGACTGGCTGAGCAGTGATCCTCCTGTCTTTCTTTATAAAATGGTTTGGGCAAAAGATAACGGATGGCTGGAGAGATTGCTCAGTGGTTAAGGCACTTGCTTGCAAAGCCCAAGGACCCAGGTTCAATTCTCCAGTACCCATGTAAAGCCAGATGCACAAGGTAGCACATGCATCTGCAGCTCATTTACAGTGACTAGAGGCCTTGGTGCATGCATTTGCTCTATCTGTGTCTCTGTCTCTCAAATAAATAAAATATTAAAAAGATAATGGATAGGGGTATTATAAAAATTGAAGGAGATAATTTGGTTTTCCTTAGAGCAGTAAGAGGACTGTAGAGCAGATGCCTCTTTAGTCATATGTCTGCCATCTCACTAATTCCTCTTGACAAACAACTATTCACCAACATTCAAGCAAGTGCCTTTAACCCATGAGCCATCTCTCAGCAGCATCCTCCTGACAACTTTCCACACATTGCCAGTAATATTTACAATAATGAAAAGTACGCAACATTATCCCCACTGGAAACCATGCTCAGAGAGGAATAAGGGGCATGCCTAATTCTACACAGCATGTCTGTGATAGATATCCTAGTTGGGGACTCTGAGCTGATGTCTGTAACCCCTCACTACAAAATAAAAGACCAGGTTTTCTTGCAACTATTGGTTGACTAGGTAAGGAAAAAAAACAGTATGTGTTTCCCCCCCCCCCCAAAATCACATGCTTCCAAAAGCCAGGAGAAAGGCGGCCTTGTACCCAACTTTAGGAAAGCCCAGGGACTTCTCTTGCCACAGATATTTCAGGCTGAAAGGGAGCTCAGAGGACAATGGGTGCTTGTCTAACTCCTCCATTTCTCCCTTGTGGGCATGTCCAGAGAGACACCCTAGCTCTTCTGAGCCACAGTCTCTTAGTTTTCCCTCCACACTGTGGGTGGATTCACAAAGCTGAGCAACCTTTTTGTTTATATAGGTTCTCACACTTTCCATGTTTTATTATTAGATACTTCCTTAGTTCTTCAAGAATGTTCTATAGCCTAAAGCCACTCAGAGTTCAGTTGCAGTTTCAAACAAAGATTGAGCCTCTCCTCTGAGCCAGCTCTTTCAGGTACATGACCTTTCCTTGCAGCATCCTCCAAATTTTAGTTATTTCAATGCTACCATTATTACACGTGCCAAGTCTATATACTATCCATATGTAATCATACCATAATATCACTGATTTGATATTCATTAAAGGCTACAATTTCCATAAAATCCCGATGTGCTTGCTGGGTATTCTTTAAATATACATTATGTGAACATTTAACTATTAAGAGTCAAATGTATGCCATCTAAACCTTTCTCATATTATCCTTTAATTAATTTATATGTAATATAGAAGACCCAGAGTTGAGTTGAATACCTTAAACCCCATCTCAAACAGGTAAGTAGTACCATGTGAACCCACACCCAAGTCTTGCTGGTTCTAATACATGTCCTGTGAACCATGCCATCTGCTCATATAAAACTATTCAAAGTGCATCCCACCAGGTCTGAATTTAGTAGCCTACTATAACGGTACGAATTTATCAACTTGTATTATTGCATAGTGGGGGGAGTAAGTGTGTTTGGCTGGGAGAAATGTATAAGAGAATAAGACTGAAACATTATTTTGAACATTTTATTTTTGAAAAGGATCCGATCTACAGAGACAATGAAATAATCATGCATGGGAACTCCATAACCTCATCTATATTGACCAACAGTTATCATTTGCCACACTCAGTGTATGTCGTCTTGACTGCAGACATCTACATCGCCTCATTCTTAACTACAGCATGGACTCTTTAAGAATTAAGACATCTTCCTAGATGACTAGATTATTGCAATACTATTATCACATGTAAGAACGCAATACTCATATGTTAATATTAACTAAGATTTTACCCACTGTCAAAATTTCCCAACTTTCCCATATTATGCTTTATAAGCTCTTTTTTTTCTTTCCTCCATGGTCTAAGGTCACTTGAAACATTCTCAGCTCGTCATCTTTTTAAATCTAGAATAATCATTTTTCCTCTTTTGTCTTTCATAGATGGACATTTCTGAACACCCTAGGTCAGTTTTCATGATTAGATTCAGGTTAGCCTGAATTTATTTGGGGAAGGGCAGGGACACATTCCAGTGGTTTGTGTAATATAGTTACACAAACCACTCACAAAAAAAGCTATGCAGACTAGTCAGAAAACAACAAATATCCTCAAAACTCTACTGGAAAAGTCACAGATTTTTCTAAGCAGCCAATTGAATTATCAGCTGGCCAAATAGAGGAGGCTTTATTCTAAGGTGATCACACCCAAAGTCTCCAAAATCTTTACATATTCACTGAATGGAATAGTTTCCGTTACTCATTCCCTCAAAGGCAGATGCTACAAGGACCCAAGGAGGCTGCTTTACCTTATCTTCTGCCATCGTGTGTACTGGAGTCGTCCTCTGAGTCTCAGCTCCTGTTCTGAGTGTGGATAACCAACTCCTGCCTGTGGCTCGTCAGCTCTGGTTATACATTGCAGGAGGAGGAGCAGCAGCTAAGAGGCGAAGTCTAAACTCTTTAACAGAGGCTGGATATTGATGGGAATACAATCAATATGCCCAGCACCTCAGTCACCTTTGGTTTCAGGGCCTTTGTTCCAGCAGGAATGAAAAGGGGAACAGGTCCCTGTTGGTGTAAGTTACAAATTGGAGGTGGTCATAGTATCAGGGACTGAGTGTGGCTGGAGCTGGGGACAGGTAACAACAGAAATCCCTGGGTCTTTTGTACAAGCAGTGACATGTCACATTTTGGGAAAGACAGACTTGGTGGGGGTGAGGTGTGTGTGTGTGTGTGTGTGTGTGTGTGTGTGTGTGTGTGTGTGTGTGTGTGTACAATGCATTTTGCTTTATGGAGAATCAGTACAGTGGAGTTTTAGAGATGGACTGTGTGGCAGAAGCTGTTGGGGACTTAACACAAACCACTTTATTGAAGGTCATCTTAAGCAAGTGAACCACAGTGACTTTTGTGAGCTTTCATTTGTTTTAATATGATGGAGTAAAATAAGAGCAAAATACTATGGAGGAATTAAATTAAATATGAATGTGTCTCAGAATAAATGTTCCGCAACCGGTGGACATTTTATTACTATTATGCCTATATATCTGTATAATATATATGCAGTATATACATAATATGCACCATATACAATCCCAGCACTTGGGAGGCTGAGACATGAGGATGGTGAATTTGAGACCAGCCTGAGCTACATGGTTTAGCTGCAGGCTAGCCCTGGTTGCATAGTGAGACCCTGTCTAAAGTGGGTGGTGTTCTGGAGAAAATTGTACTGGCTGTGTTTGCTTTGCTTTCAAAGAACCCTGCTTGTATGTCTTCAGCATGTGTCTTTCCATATAACCTCTCTGACATTCAATTCCTTGCAAAGTTCAGGAGACATCAAAGTTTAGCTTTTAGCTTTAATTGCGCCTGGTAAGTCCAGGTCACTGGTTCCATAGAGGTTCAAATGGAGCCAGTCCACAGCAGAAGAAATGATGTAAAAGCAGCAGAATGAGGGGCCCTAGGAAAAGCAAGAACAAACAAACAAAACAATGAAAAATCAGGGCGAGATTTTTTTTTTTGCCCACCTCTTCTCATTTCTGCAAGATGACCGCAAGCAAAATAGGCGCTTTCTGGAAGCAAATAACTCAACCCCAAACCCAAACTTTTCTGGGATGACAGAATGAGTGAGTGAGACCCAGCCTGCGGTAGGAGTTCATGCGGGTAAGGCGAGGCGCAGACACACTTTTTCTTAGTGTGTCTTAGTGGAAATGCGTGAGCAAATGTGAGTCACACTTAATCTCGACAGGTGCTTCTCAGCACTGTTCTCCGTCCAACAGTATTAATCATAACCCGAGTTCTGGGAGTGGCTTTGACCCTGAGCTTCCCAGGGCGCAGGCGGCCCCCGCTGGCCCTCGGTTCCCCGCAGCAGCTCTGTCCAAGGCTTAGCCTGCGCTGCGCTCAGGACGCGCGGGTTAGCAGTGACAGCTGTCGCGTGCCGCTCTTCCACCTGCTCCATGCAACGCGACTGGAGCCTGGAGCTCCCCACGCTCCTCCCCAGCGCACCCAGCAGTCCAAACTGGAGGTGCGCCCTCCGTGCCGCTCCTCCGAACTCTGCACCCTTTAGGGTTGTAAGGTCCTCTGCAGGGTGAGGGTGTGTGGGGGTCCCGGGTGGATTCAGCACCCCACCCCCAATCGCTGCTGCTTGCCTCCAAGGTTTGCTCTTCAGCGCATGCGGGAGTGGGGGGGTGATCTAGGATGTGGGATCAAATCAGGTTTTTGGTGCGTGGTCCTTGGGGTGGGACCTCTCCTGAATGAGTGCCCAGAATCTTCTAGAAATCTTCACTGGGCTGTAAACCGGCGTGTAATTGTCCTTTACACTTTTAAGACTTTCCGGTCAAATGCTGATTATTCCATTAATTAATCTTATAGGTGCCAAGAGTTGTAAGTGGTGGTAAGGTAGAAAAAAGCCTTCTCAGACACCCAGCTCTTTCCCCTGCCTTTTGTTATCCTAACTTTCAGCAAAGCGAGAGGATTTTTTCTCCCCATACACAAAGCATAATAGGAAACCAGATCTCAGAGCACTGTGCTGCTTTCCTCTCTGTGGGGTAGGTGCCAGTCAGGGCAGAGGGATGAGTGCACACTTGGCCAAGGCAGGAGTGCAAAGGTGCACGGGACATTTCAGCCCTGAGGAAGATCGGTGTATCTCAAAGCTGAGAACCAGGGCTGGGGCTGAGGCTAAGTTGGTAAAGCTCTGGCTGTGCCAGAATGAGACCAGATCCCCAGTACCTCTAAAGAAAGCGTAATCACAGTGCTGGGAGGCAGAGAATCCCTGGGGCCTTATCAGTGACCCCCAGATGCAGTGAGAGAAGTCTCAGAAAATAGGACTCAGAATGAGTGAGAAAGATACTGGACTTCAACCGCTACACGTGCACCCACATATATGAACATGTGACATGCACACACACAGAGGAACCAATGCAACAAATGTGTGGCCCTGTAGCCTGCCAAGAGGAGATGGGAGCATCATTTTGTCTTCTTCTCACCTTCTCCATAGATGCTCCTCTGGTCTATACTGCCAGCATATTTCCTGTCTGCACAGCCTCCTCTCTGGCCTCCCTGCTCCTATTCTTGCCTTACTGTATGTGCACTGAGGTTCCCCAAAAGCACTGCATCTACTTGGAACAAGTCTGAATGGGCAAATAGAACTCCTGTGACCATGGAGAGATAGACTGTGGCAGAATCAGAGATGAACTATCTTGGGGTACCTTTAGCCCCCCAATTTATTGCTCACCCCTTTGTCTGACCTAGCATCCTTATGAATATCAGGTGATCAATTGAAACCATTTTTTGGAATATACTACGAGACCACCTGCTTCTACCAACCCACGGGCTAAGAATGTCATGAGATAACATCTGAAGCTGATAGCAGAGATTTCCTGCTTGGCTCTAACCCTCCTACCTGACATCTCTACCAATATCTTTGAAAAGTACCTTGGTTTATGACTTTCTTTTGCTCTGTAATTATGAAACCTTCATGAAATTGTTAACACATGGGAACATGGAATTTGGGATAACCTGAATCTGTGTTCGAGGGCCATGGTCATCTGTATTTGACTCTAGAATAACCTATTTGAGGTGATACTTGTGTGTTTTGTGTTGACAAGTATGGCACTCAGTATGGGACTCCAAGGACAAGCCACTCCCACTTGGGGTGCATCTGGTCAGAGCTAGGTACCAGCATGGGTCTGTGGTGCCCAACCATCTCATGATATCTCTGTCAGTGCATGTTGGTGAGTTCATTCTGGGGCTTGGACCTTCCTAGATTTGGAAGATTTGTTTTTTCTGGGTAGTTTAAAATATACACTCATTTCCTTATTTGAGAGAGAGAAAAGAGGAAGAGAATGGGCATGCCAGGACCTCTTGCTACTGTAAATGAACTCCAGATACTTGTGCTACTTTGTGCATCTGGATTTATGTGGCTACTGGGGAATTGAACCTGGGCTACCAAGCTTTGCAAATAAGCACCTCTAACCACTCTTCAGTTGTCTGAGGTAGTTTTAGGATCCTATTTGTTGGAATCCCTTTTTATGGTTTGTTTGCTTCCGAAGTGTCTGCTTTAAGCTGTTCATCTTGTTTGTTTGCTTTGAAAGCATTTTGGTTTATAACCTTTCAGCTTCTTTGCTTTTAGGTCTTTGAGAGCATTTTGGTTTCTGCTTGATTCTTCTCGCATTCAGTTTTTTTTCTCTCTCTCTCTTACCACTCCTCCAATATTTGACTCAAAGAAAGAGAAAACATTTGGGGAAAGACTGCCATTTGGCACTCCAGATGGTTTGATAATTGTGTTAATTCAACTTGCAAGTATTTGAGAAAAATGGAAAACCTAAGTGAAAATAAATTAAGTTTACATTTCCCACAACAGGGGGTATTCAATCCTAAACTGGGGTTCATTTTTATATTTTGGAATGTGCTATAGTCAACCTTTTCATTGCTGCTCAGAAAGAACCCAACCAAAACCGATTAAGGAGGAATGGGTTTATTTTGGAATATGGACTTTAAGGGAAACTCCATGATGGCAGGGAAAACGATGGCATGAGCTGAGGGTGGACATCACCTCCGTCACAGTACTGCAAACAGTGGCAAAAAGGTGTGCCAAACACTGGCTAGGGGAAGCTGGCTTTTAATACCCATAAGCCCACCCCCAACACAGCTCCAACAAGGTTCTAATTCTCAAACTGCCATCAGCTGGGGATTGAGTTTTCAGAACACATATGTTTGTGGGGGTCACCTTGATCAAACCATCACAGAATGCTAAAATAAAGTTGTAGGCAATAGTAGTTTGTAGAAATACAAATTTCAGCCTGCTTTAATTAGAATTTTAAAAAATCTAAGAAATGAATAAATTTGTAATTTACCAAGTGATCAATAGGAGTATAGACCCCTGTAAGTTAAAAGGATATTAAAAATAAGTAAGAAAAATAAGAAAATATGAGAAGTTATATTGGAACTAAGGATAAATTCTGAGAAATCTTTTCTCAATCCCTCTCTTATCCTCTGACCTGTCTCTTCCTTCTCTCTCCAAGCAGAAGAAAGTTTCATTTTTAAAGACAAGATTGCTGTGGTGGTACACCCCTGAAATTCCATCACTGGGGAGGCAGAGGCAGGAGGATCACTGTGAATTGGAGGGCAGTGTGAGATTACATAGTGAATTCAGGTCAGCCTAGGCTAGGGAGAGACCCTACCTTGAAGAATAAAACAAATAAACCAGATTGTCGTTGTTGTAAGATAAAACCTAAAGGAGTCCCATACTATATATAAAAATACCATTTTTAAAGGAAACTCTCTCCTAAAAGAGCCCACACTCATGTTCTCGGGGGTGCTTTCACTCTCCTGAGCACCCCTTCTTTTGCCTGGGCCTCATACCTGTATTATCCCAAACACGTAAGAAACGATCACTTCCCTATCCTAACATTTCCCTGCCTGTCACTTCTCCATCTTATCTGCTCTATGAAGCTGATATCTTAGGCAAAAGTCTCCCTAAATGCCACTCTACCATTCTATCTTTTTAAAAAATATTTTATTTATTCATTTTCAAGCAGATAGACAGATGAGAGAGAGAGAGAGAGAGAGAGAGAGAGAGAGAGAGAGAGAGAGAGAGAGAGAGAGAGA
>PVHP010020858.1:0-30231 GCA_004024765.1 Zapus hudsonius | reverse complement strand
ACAGATTTTTCTAGATTTAAACTTAAAAGACATATATAGAGCTATGAAAGAGGAATCGCTTTGCCATTCTGGTAATTTATTAAATTTTAAAAACTGTATGCTTCTTAAATGCAGGCAATGTAGTTTCTCCATTTGTCTTCTCGTTCCCTCTCGCTGGAGCCCAGGTGAGCCTTGAACTCCCACCATCCTGCTTCCGTCTCCCAAGTGCTGGGATTACGTGGGTACGCCATTATGCCCGGTGCTCTCCCCTTCCCTTAGCACTCGGGTGGTAGGCATGGGTTGGCTGTGCAAGTGCCCATCCCCGTTGTCTCCTGGCGGTGGGCTCCATGGTCATCTGATAGTTCACCCACTTATGAACAACACTGCTGAATGTAGTTTCTGTTTCCCTCAGCAGTGAGGGGTCTCTTTGGGGGTGTCTGCATAGAAGGCCTGGGATGATGGTACGGAGCCTGGGTAGCTGAGGAAGAGCTCGACCAGGTACTTGCTTCCTGGATCTGCCAGTCTCGGCTCCAGAGTTGTGAACTCACAGCAGCTGACCTTACTTGAGGGGCACAATCTTTTGTTACGGGATGCCACACGTACTTGGAAAACAAGCCCTCAAAGCTGGAGAACCACTATGCAGGTTTCAGAGTGGCAGGTGCCATGTGCAAGGAAAAGCATGTTGAAATCACTGAAGTTTTCCCTTTGTGAGCCAAACTTCCTGATTCTAAAATTCCTTCCATATTTTATTCAGTTCACTAATTCAGAACACGTGTACTACACTAGACCAAAGAGAATGTAAAATGAGAAAATAATCTGGTTGTGGCTGGCTCCCAAGTACCCTTGAGTAATGTTTGGTTACTGTGCACGGACAAATCTTAGGACAAGATGAGGCCCTGCGGGCCCCTCCTCACTCCATGCATTCCTTGGCTACCACAAAGCCCTTTTGAGAACGAGTCTTCAAGTCCAGTGGGTGGCTTTGTCTCCTTTCCTCAGCCTTGAGGGTAATTTTCAATGAGTAGAACAATGAAACCAGCTGAAGCCACCATGCGGGCGTGATGGCGCACACTTTTAGTCCCAGCTGAGGTAGGGGATCGCCTGAGTTCCAGGTCAGCCTGGGCTAGAGTGAGACCTTACCTCAAAAACCAAAAGCCTGAACTGGCTGCCAAGTCCAGACATTCCTAGCAGACCTGAAATTAGAAATGTCTGGGGCTTTGAGGGTGAGCCCCTTAGCCATTCACCCCCTTAGCAAGCATCGGGTAGACGCAAGCCCTAAGAGGAAACGTAGGCAGGGCCAGGAACTCTTTGGGTCAGTTTCTTTGCTCTGGGTCACTTCATGAAAGCAGGTGACCCTCCAATTCCAAATTGTTTCTGGTCTGACACGCGTGTAACTGGAATCATCAAATCTCTTATCTGTGGACATGTTGGTAGCTCGTAGCCGGTAGGTAAGACTGGTCAGAAATCCCTTACAAGTCATCCGTCTGGAGGTCCCACCCTGCTAGCCAGTGAGATTTTGGTCCACTGTTACGGGCCTAGAGAAGCATGGTCCAACCCTGTTATCCCAGGAGACACAAAAGCTCAATCCCTGAGCTGTGTTTATGCAATACCGTAGTGATCAGTAAACTGAATGTATTTGCTTCACATAAAGCCTTTAAAAGTGGGCTGAGAGACGGCTTAACGGTTAAGACACTTGCCTCCAGTGCCTAAGGCCCCGGGTTCAATTCCCCAGGACCCACATAAGCCAGACCCACAAGGTGGTGGCCCTGGTGTGCGCTCGCTCACTCTCTCTCTCTCCCTCTCTGCTTGAAAATGAATAAATAAAAGTAATCTTGAAGCCGGGCTTGGTGGCGCACGCCTTTAATCCCAGCACTCAGGAGGTAGAAGTAGGAGGATCACCATGAGTTCGAGGCCACCCTGAGACTACATAGTGAATTTTAGGTCAGCCTGGGCTAGAGTGAGACCCTACCTCGAAAAACAAAACAAAAAGTAATCTTGAAGCTGAGTGTGGTAGCTCAAACCTATAATCCCGGCACTCAGGAGGCTGAGGCAGGTGAACTACCACAGGTTCAAGGCCAGCTTGGACTACACAGCAAGTTCCATAACAGCCTGAACTACAGAGTGAGACCCTGTCTCATTAAACCAAAAATTAAATAAAAAATCTTGAGGAATACTTTGTTGAACTTAATGCTTCCAAAACAGAGGGTCAGTATTTCTGGAGTATTTCTGAGAAATGCCTAACATTGCAACTCGGAATATTAAGTCTGCTGACTTTCCGTCCCTCTGGCACACAAAGCTACAGGAACTTCTTGGACAGAACTAAGGGATTTCCCAAGCAAGTAGCTCAAGGACTGACCCCCCTCTCGAAACAGGAAACCAGAGCTACAGAGGACTGTTTGAAGCAAGATCTCATTCTAGCCCAGGCTGGCCTCAAATACAACCCTCCTATCTCAGCCTCCCCAGTGCTGGGATTAAAGGCGTGAGCCACCACACTCAACTTCAAATGTTTTCTTTTAGTATTTTACTTGCAAGTAGTGAGAGAGAGAGACAGAGAGAGAGAGATGAGAATGGGTGTGCCAGGGCTTCCAGCCACTGCTAATGAGCTCCAGATGCATGCCCCACTTTGTGCATCAGGATTCACATGGGTGCTGGGGGAATCAAACCCAGGTCCTTAGGTTTTGTAGGAAAGCGCCTTAACTGCTGGGCCATCTCAAATGGCTTTTAAACAGTGAAAGGACATAAGGCTCTAGCACTGCTTTCTTATATCATGTTTAGAGTATAATTACACTACAATGAATTTAAAATGACCACATAAAATTACACACACACACACACATACGTATTATATATATATTTCCCCCCCTTAGTTAACAGTCTTCTTAGTACATAGACCAAACCCAAGACATAACCTCAACCCTTTCCCACTAAGTAGTACCAAAAGTAGCTTTCCTGTTCCCAAGTCCCCTGAGAAGCAGGAAGGCTGATGCAGCAGCTGCCAGGACAAAGGCACAGGCAAGGGACAGCTGAGCGGTCAGAGTCACGGGCTCTTCCCGCCTTAGCCAGGCAGGAGGGTCCCGGTCACCCTCCAGTTCTCCCATCCCTGGCAGGAAGGCACATCCAGAAGTGGTGCGATGGGGCGGGGCCAAGCTGCACCACTGCCACGCTGAGGTTAAGGGGCAGCAGGACTCCATGGCACAGAGCAAGGAGGGTATCTGGGGAAGTGAGGCGGGGGACAAGCTCCTGAGATCCACCTGCTTCCACGGAGCCCAGGCCACAGTCATTCAGCCGGTCTTTGGTGCATGTCATGGACAAAGGCTTCACGGCCAGCAAAGCTGAGGTGGCCAGTCCTCTCCCAGGGCCGTCCGCACCTACACAGGGCACAAAGCATAAGGCCAGCTGAATCACAGGACAAGCCAACAGCTTCTAGAAGGGATTTCCTAAAGACAGTTACACCTTGAGACGTTACCTTCCCTCGTAGTGAGGAAAATAAACTCAGCTCAGGGCCCTACCCAACAGGTCTGCTCCTGGTCTTCCTCACGGAAATTTGGAGGTTTCCTCCTCAGAAAGGAGTTAAGAAGGGTCTCTATAGGCCCTGGCAGAAAGCAGGGGTAGAGCTTTTCTGAATGGACCTCAGAGGTGCCCACCTCACAGGCTCCTGGGATCCAGGACCAGCCAGTTCTCGGTGACCATCTGCACGTCCTGGCCGCTCAAAGGTTCCCGAAGCCTCACCTTCACCTCCAGCTTCCCCCCAGTGGACTTCCTTCCTTCTAGGACCTGTGACAACCAGAGAAGATTGCAGCTGAGGGGACAGATCCTGAAGGTCCCAGAAAAGGAACAAGAGCACCGGGACAGCCTGCCCTCCTGCCCATGGCACGGGAGCCAGGCTGCCCATCTCGTGAGCTCTGCAAAGGAGGACCTCGAATCTAGACAAGCACCAGTGCTCTGCCAGAGAGCGCTACTCATCCGCTTCCCCCTAAAGAAACACTGCTTCTAGGGGCAGCCTGAAGTCCAGAGGCAGGTAGACATACGGCACTGCAACAGGCCTGCACAAGTCGACCGGCCCAGGAGCAAGCAAGGCTTCCACAAGTGCCAGTGAGGGTCTGGACCTGGCTCTGCTCTATATGCACTGCTTTCTCCTCTCTAGGTCCCCTGAGCTAGCCGAGGCCCACTTACTAAGCACGGTCTGCACTCACGGATCCAAAAATAATAATACGTATTGGGCTGGAAAGATGGCTGCTTCTATCACCTCATGCCACCAGCCCACTGCCCCAATGGGCACAGCTCCAGCGACCGAGGCGCACGCAGGGCTCAGAATCCTCACGTCTTCTCTTAGCCTTCACCCTGGGAACCTGAGTGGCCACAGCCATGGACACAGCATGTACTTCCCACCCGGTTCAGACCTTAACTCCTCTACCTGCGACATGACCACCTACTCCCAGCATGCCTCAGGGGCTTGCATTCCATGATGCCAGCTCCTCTCCTGAGCCCACCTCCAGAATCTCTCTGATCTCACACTCGTTCTCCAGCCGCTCCAGTTTCAGGTGCGCTACGCCAACCAGCTTGTCACTTCTGAAGAAGGATCTGGGGGGCAGGAGGTGGCCCAGGGTTAGACAGGCACAAAGGGCAGGAGTGAACTGGGCAAGAACATGGAGGGGGGACAGCAGGGACAGATTTTTCCATCCTTCCTGCCCATCCACCTTGGGGCGGGGGGAGGGGAGGAGAGCCTCACCCTTTGTGGAAGATCTCGAACTTGATTCCTTTGCTCTGGATCACTCTCCTGAAGCCACGGTGGTTTCGGTTGATGTTCAGTTTGAAGACTTGATCAAATTCTGCAAAATGGGAAGAAAGGGGCTGGAGAGATGACTCAGGTTAAAGCACTTGCTTCCAGTGCCTAAGGCCCTGGGTTCAATTCCCCAGTACCCATATAAGCCAGACACACTAGGTGGTGGCCGTGGTTCTCTCTCTCTCTCTCTCTCTCTCTCTCTCTGTATCTCTGTTTGAAAATGAATTTTTTTTTTTAAAGGGAAGAAAGCAAGGAGGGGCTCCTAGAAGCCCATGGAGAAGTGGAAATGGAAGCCCAGGACAAGCTCCAGAGGGAGGCCAAGTTGTATAGTTTCTGGCCTTAAATTCCAGTACTGAGACCCAAATTGTAAAAGTGGAAAGGACTTGGATTACGAAGTAAGGATTCCTGGGCTCAGCTCTTGCTCATTCATGGTTTTTTGGAGGGGTCTTTCTTCTTTTCCTAGGCGGGTTCTCACTCTAGCCCAGGCTAACCGGATACTCACTCTAGCCCCAGGCTGGCTTGGAACTCGATGATACGACTTCTGCCTCGGACTAAAGGCATGCAGTACCACCAAGACTCTTATTTTTATTTATTTATTTAGGCAGGGTCTCACTCTAGTCCAGGCTGACCTGGAGATCTGTAGCTCAGGTTGACCCTGAACTCACTGCAATCAATCCTCCTATCTCAGCTTCCCAAGTGCTGGAGCTAAGTGTGCACCACCACACTCAGCCTCATTCTGATTATTTTTTCTTTCGATTCTTTTCAAGGTAGGGCTTCAGTGTAGCCCAGGCTGGCCTCCAACTCAACAGCGATCCTCCTACCTCAGCCTCCTGAATGTTGGGATTAAAGGTGTACATCACAATGCCTAGCTTTTTTTTCCCCACTGAGGTAGGGTCTAGCCCAGGCTGCCCTGGAATTCACTATGTAGTCTGAGTGGCCTTGAATTTACAGTGATCCCTCCTACCTCTGCCTCCCAATAGCTGGGATTAAAGGCATTTGCCACCACGCCCGGCTCATTCTTGTTATTTATTTATTTATTAATTTATTTATTTTGGTTTTTCGAGGTAGGGTCTCACTCTAGCCCAGGCTGACCTGGAATTCACTATGTAGTCTCAGGGTGGCCTTGAACTCATGGTGATCCTCCTACCTCTGCCTCCCCAGTGCTGGGATTAAAGGTGTGCGCCACCACGCCCGGCTCATTCTTGTTATTTACTTATTTACTTATTTATTTTTTGGTTTTTCAAGGTAGGGTCTTGCTCTAGTCCAGGCTGACCTGGAATTCACTATGTAGTCTCAGGGTGGCCTTGAACTCAAGGCAATCCTCCTACCTCTGCCTCCCCAGTGCTGGGATTAAAGGCGGGCGCCACCACGCCCGGCTTTCATTCTTGTTATTTTTGAGACAGGGTATTACTATATAGCTTTGACTAGTCTGGAACTCACAATATAGACCTGTAGCAATCCCCCTGCCTCGGACTCCCAAGTGGTATGACCCACCATGTCTCACCTTTAAGCCCACTGTTAACTTCCTATAAAGGCCCTAGATGAGTCCCTTTACCTCAACTGGCCTCAAGCCTCAGTTTTCCCATTATAAGTGTGGTAATAACACCTTTTATCTCCTGAGTTGGATGAGGCAAGACAACGGAGAGTCTGCCCACTCAGGAAGGGAGGCGACAATGGGTTCTGCATCACTCACCTGGAGAGTTTGTGTTCTTCACCACAGCCGTCTTGCTCTTTTGAGCCTGGTCCTAAAGCAGTGAGAAGTCAGACAGCTCAAATAACAAGTGCGCAGGACCAGGAACTCTGGGCTATGATGGAGCAACCCCTGAAGGGAATGAATCTCCCCCTATGGCAGGCTTCTCAAGGACGGACAGAAACTAAGCAGAGTGTGTGTGTGTCCTGGGGTTCAGGGAGCCTCACCGAGTTAGGGTAGTGAAACTCAAACCGCACAAAAGCATCCAAGTCATCAGGGGTCACTCCTGTGAGAGGAAGGAGTCGGGTCAGAGGTGCCTGGTACCCAAGCAACAGATGGAGCACCTGGGCAAGCGCCTTACCTGGTGGGGCTGGGAGGTTCATTCCCCGGACGATGATCAGGTGCATTTCTGTGCTGTTGAGCTCAGAGAAGATCCTCCAGGAAACAGGAGAGAGCAGAGTGAGGGGCAGGGGTAAAACAGGGTGCCTTCTAATGCCCACCTACCAGCTGGCCAGAGAGGAGCAGCACTTGGTCTTTCCACAACCACCACAACTGAGTTCTCTCTAGAAGATTACCAAGTCCTCCTCCTGCCCTGCCCCAGTGCACACGGGCACTGGGAACCCTCACTAAAGAGGAAAGAGCCCCAGGCTCGGGCACCTCACAGTCTGGAAAGTCTTCAGCTCAAAGTGATGGCTGGGAGGGTCAAGGCCCTGGGCCTGGGCCAGCTGTAGAATCTCAAGCTGCTTCTTGCGGTCCTGAGCAAGTTCCTCAAACCTGCCAGGATGGGCACGCATGTCAGCAGGGCAAGGCCTGTGTCCTCTCCACCCCGCCCTCCCCGGCCAGCGCTGGCACATACCGAGTCGTCTCAGCCACGTTGCCCTGGTGCATGAACTGCTTGGAGAACAGCAGGCACTTCTGCAAACAGTCCCAGAGTGACTCCACAGGCAGAACCGTGCTGACCTCTCACAGCTCCCACGGCCTCCGCAGCTCGCCTCACCTCCCTAACACGTGCTCTCTCTCAGCACTGTTCACAAGGCCTACTGTCCTCTCCTACTGCCACCTGCTCCTGTCTGTCCAAGCTGGTCTAGATGCACAGCCTCCCTGATGCTGATTACAGGTCAATGTCATTGTGCCGGCCTTGCCTCCACTCTTGCCATTTCCTCTCGAGGACAGCCAATGCCTTCTTGCAAAACCTAATTCAGCTGGGCAAGGTAGTGCTGTCTGACATCCTAGCATTTGGGGGGCTGAGGTAGAAGGATCATAAGTTCAAGACCAGCCTGGGCCTGGACTAGACTGCACAGTGAATTCTAGGACAGCTTAGGATACATAGCAAGTAAGACCCTGTCCAAAAACAATTACAACAAAACTAATTTAAGGGGCTTCCTCATTTCTGGAAATCTTACCTCCTCTGCCTGCCTGCCCTCCTTCTCTTGAGTTTTAAGTTCTATATTACTCTAAGTTCTATAATAAAACATTTAAACTTAAAAAGAAACCTAATTTAAGCATCACTTAAAAGGCAAACTTCCCAGAAGACACAGCAATTCAGTAACTCCTCCCCACCAAGTCCTTTCCCTTTCACTTGATTATTCAAACTTCACCACCACCCTGAAAGGGTGTTACCTCACTTTACAGATAAAGGAAGCATGGTTGGGAGAAGTCATACAGTTCCTAAATGGAAGAGCTAACCCATGCCTACCTGCTCTCAGCCCTGTCCTTTCTCTAGGACAAGGGAAGGAAGAGACACCCACATGGACCACTGACCTCCTGTTGCTCCAGGAGAATCTTCTGTAGCTGGACATACACCTCCTCAGCCTTCTGGGAAAGTCGCAGGTCCTCATGGTGAATGAGGATGAAGTCACCCTCCTCATCAGACAAGGGTGAAGGCACCTGCTAGGTCATAAGGCCCCTCAGGCCCCAAGAATCGTATCACTCCTCTACTAAGCCCAATGAAAGCAAGAATCCACACTAACCTATAATGCTGGAACGTCACTGCCTCCTATTGTGTCCCATGCTGCTGGCCCCACAGACCCTGCCCTGACCACGGGCAGCCCAACTTCCTTTCCTAGGTCTCACCATTCTATACAAGTCCACCTCTGCCTAAAAGCCCCACTAGTTCATGGTCCTGCCAAGCCTGCCCTTACCTCCAGGCCTCAGGCGGCCATCCTGCTTAGCCTGGTGTGCTCACCTTGGAGAGGTCTACAGGTTGGCCTGCTCGGGCCTGGATGATCTGGGCCTCCAGACATTTAGCCACCCGCAGGTGAGATTTGGCCTGCTCCAGGTCCTGCCTTCGCTTGGCTTGCAGGGCTGCTCGCTGGTACTGTAGTCTGCGAGCCTCCAGCAGCGCTAGCTGCTCCCGAGCTGACAGGAGGGGACCAATAGTTAGGGCTATGCCTGCCTGTCACTAGACCCTCTAACCTCTCCTGCTGCCCACCCCAACTCACCAGCTGGACTCAGAGACTCCTTAGAACATGAGGCCTTGATCTCAGGAAGACGGGATGGAGGGAGCAGAGGCTGAGCTGGATTCTTTGCCACTGGTGCCTGTGCTGGCTTGTCACCCTGCAGGTACCCAGGGAGGAGGCTATTGACAGCAGAGGATCACTTCCCACTAGGCCATGGCAGCCTCCAGACTTGGGCCATCTTCCTAAATGCTGTACTCATTCACTGGATGACCTTTGCCCTCTGTGCCCTACATCAACTCACAGCTACAAGCCCCGGGGCTGGAGAGATGGCTCAGTGGTTAAAAGCACATGCTTGCAAAGCCCGAGGATGGCCCGGGTTTGATTCCCCAGTACTCACATAGGCAGATGCACAAAGTGGCACATGCATCTGTAGTTCATCTGCAATGGCAAAAGGCCCTGACATGCTCACTCCATCTGCCTAGTTCTCTCTCTCTCTCTAATAAAATTAAAACAATAAAAGCTACAAGCCTCAAAAGCTCTCTGTTCTAACCTCCTCAACAGAAGGCATCATGGGAATGCAGAGTAAACCTAGGCTCTGGATTCAGAAAGGGTTTGAATGCTAGGTCTGCCCCTGGTCTATCTTCTCTAAATTGGAAGAAAGGACACCCATTCCACTCATCTGCTGCTTCCCTCCACCAAGCCCTGGCGTCTACCTTCTCCTCATCCTCATCTTCATCTTCCAGGGTTGTATCTTCAGAGGCTAGTTTTTTGGCAGCTGCCAAAGCCACTGCCACTGAATCCTCCTCAGTGCACTTAATGCCCTCCAGGCCAGGGATGGGGGGAAATCCTGCAAGACAGACAGACAGACAGAGAGTGGAGAGGAGAGCAAGGTGGCAGCTTCAGGAATATACAAGGCTGTTAGTGGGTCTTGTCTGGCCCTGCCTATACATGGCTAGGAGGGGCAGATACACGAGAAGTTTCTCTCTCCCTCCCTTCTTGCTCAGAAACTTCAGAAAGGCCTTAGGCCAAGCCCCACCCACCTGGAGGAACAGGTAACTCAGCAAAGTCTACTTTCCGCCCTGCTCGATGTGCTCGCATGGCATCCTGATATTGCTGCACAAAGAAGAAGGAAGGGAGGGGTCTCTAGTGGACTGCAGTGTGTGGTGTGCACCCCCACCCCCCCTCCCCCCCACACACAAGCAAAGGAGAGAAGACAAGGAAGGACAGCAGCCCTGAGAGACAGACAACAGAAGACTAAGAAAAGATCAAGGCTTGTGGAAAAAGCAGGCCAAGGAGAAGCCACCAGAGGGCTGGGGCTGCAGGGTAATAGGCCCACCTTGGCAATGCGCTCGTGCATCCGGGCCTTGCGCTCATCCCCACTGGCCCGGGCCTGGGTGCTGGCCTCAAGGTACTTGTTCAACCTTCGCTGTAGCGCATCCAGGACCGTTTGTGGCTCTGCAGAGGCCACTTGAAGGGGGTAAGGAGAGGCCATTAGCTCATGCTGTCCCTCCCCAGGCCCCCATTCCACAGTCCCACTGATCAGTCCTACCTGGGGTGGCTGGGGTGTCAGAAGCCATCACTGGCTGCACTCGCTCCACAGCTGGGGATGTGGTGGGGGCCTTAGAAGCTTGCGGGAAGGCCTTCAGATCTGGGGACCCAGAGAAGCAGGGTAGGCAGTGTCCTGGCTGGACTCACCCCAACCTAAGCAGGTGACCCTGCCATCCCACTGACCTTCAGGTGCTGGGGGCATGGCACTCAGGTCCACAGGCTGACCCTTTTCCAGGGCCTCCAGGACAGCACCAAATTTCTGCAGGAGAGCAGTTGTGGAGATAAGCCAAGGAGCCCAAGAACCTGGTGTGTTCCAGGTCAGCCTGGGCTAGAGTGAGGCCCTACCTCGGAAAACCTCTCTGAGCTTCTGCCTCCCCATCAGAAGAATGAGGGCTGGCACACAGTGCCTCTGAGCTGGGTGTCATACCTTCCCAATCCTCATGAGCTCTCGGGCTCGGTCTAGATCCCCTGCCCGCTTGGCACTGAGGGCAGCCACTTTGTACTCTTTCTGCCGGGTCAACAGCAAGATGCGTGGGTTTGGGTCTGAAGCAGGCGGGGCATCAACAGCAGAGCTGCCTGGGAGGCTGATGTCAGGCTGAGAGGGGTTGTCTACAGGAAACAAAAAGTGCCCAGAGAGAGGACGTGAGGGTCAAAGGACGAAATATACTTTGGGTTCCCAGTGCCTACATAGTCCCACTGGTCTGAGGACTTCTTGGGGCCATGGACAGGCAGGATTTAGATGTCTCCAGATACCTGACTCCGGGGCATCTGTCTCAAGACTCCTGTTGGCCATTTCCAGAGGGGCTGGGGATTTCTTGCCCAAGGCCACGGGAGGTGGGATCTCACCCTCTTGGACCTCCCTGCCTTTCCTCACAGCAGCAAGTTGGGACTCCAGAGTCTACAGGAGAGAACTAGTACAGACCTAGGCCGCCACCTGGGCTTGGGTCCTGCTGGAAAACAGGCCAGCAATCCATCCTGCCCATGAGTGGCCCCTCCACTGCCCGCTGACCCACGCCCTCTCCCCTAGTCCTCCACAAGTAGCTGGGCTCACCTTTAGGCCTCGCTCACAGCGCCGGGCTTTGGCGGCATCACCTGCCTCCTTGGCACTGGCCGCGGCCTCCCGGTAGTTGCTGATCCGTTCCTGCAGCAAAGCCTGCAGCCCCCGAGGCCCTCCAGCCTGCAGATACTTCAGCTCAGGGCTGGGCCACTCCACAGCCAGCTAGGCCCTTGCCATTCTTTCCCTGCGAGGAAGCTACCCCAGAAGATGGAGCTCTGGGACTCCAGGAGAAAGTGGAGCTTAAACCCCCAAGGTGAGGCAAGGACCCACTAGAGACCAGGGGCTAGATCAGAACAGAAGCCTCACCGGTCACTGGAGGCTAAGAAATGGCTTCCATGGATGGCCAATAAGCCACAGAGGAGTTAAGCTACATGCATGCCATACATGCACACACAGGACCAGAGGCACCAGGCCATTCCTCCAGAGCCTACCTGAGCCACTGAGACTGAGGCCAGCGGAAGGGCCGTCTGTGCTGCAGGGTCAGTGTGTTCTTGTTCCTTCTCCTCAGAGAAGTCTGGGCTTGCTGTCTCACTGCCACCCAGACACTCAGCCACCTCATCCACACCTAGGACCTCCTGCAACTCTGTCTGGGGAGACACAAGTTCCAGGAGCTTAGGAGGCTCATGGCCCCACCCATGACAAAAAAATAAAGGCGCCTCTTCCCCAGCAGTGGTTCCCAATTCAATACTTTTGCTTAGTGCTCTTTAGCAAAGTATTTCTTGAGTCTGACTAAGGAAAGCCTTGAAAATAGTGAGGACTTCAAATCTGAGAATTCCCAACTGCAGAGTGCTCAGACCAGAAGCCTAGAGAAACAAGCCTCCCACTATACAGCCAGGAAGACAGACCTGGGAAGGACAGGGCGCTCAGTCAGACAGACACAAAGGGCCCAAACACAGCCTCCCCTCCACAGCTCTCTCCTCTACCAGGCCCGAGCTTGGACATCAGCCCAGCAGACACACCAGCAGGTCTGCATCCTCTTCTAGACCGTCCTCCTCCTCTTCCTCCTCCTCCACATCTCGCATACAGTCTGCTGCCAACTTCTCAATGTGGTCCATGGGCAGAGGGGCTGCGGAAAGAGGGTTCCATAGAGTCAGGGCAACTTACGCAGTACTTCTATGACCCGGCTCAAAAGACCCTTGTCGTGCCTGAATCATCTCTACCTTCTCCCAGGCTGGGGAGAGAAATTTTATTTAGTCACTTGACACTTCTGTCCACTAACAATGTGCCCGACTCCTGTGCTAAGTCTAGTGACCTAAGCTGCACTATCCGCTTTGTCCCTAAGGGGAGGGAGTTCCATCATGAGTATATGACTGACCTTGCAGTGGAGCTACCGAAGGGATGGGCTGTCAGAAAGACCAGGGGAGCTGGCTAGCTCCAGCAATCTGCAAGCAAGAACCCTCTCCACCACGGGCGGGACTCACCCCGCTCCTTGGGAGCCGGCTTCCTGAGTG
The DNA here is from genome assembly GCA_004024765.1 of Zapus hudsonius. NCBI lineage: Eukaryota > Metazoa > Chordata > Mammalia > Rodentia > Dipodidae > Zapus > Zapus hudsonius. The sequence goes on along the minus strand of PVHP010020858.1, from coordinate 17,327 downwards.
TGCTCCCTGCTTCCCCTGTGAGGGCCAGCAGCTCGGCCTCCAGGTCCCCTTCATCTTCAGCATCATCCACCCCCAGCAGCATGTCCTCAGGGTTGAACTCGACAAAAAGCCCCAGCTGAGAGCAGAGAAGGATTCTTAAGAATCATGGAATTAGGGCCATGAAATGACCAAGTGGTCACAAGTGCTTGCTGTATAGTCAGGCCACTAAAGTTTAGATCCCCCAAGCCCACCTACAGCCAGACACAAATAACGAATATGACTAATCCTAACAGGCCCATGGCAATGGGAGGCAGTCAGAATCCCAAAGCTCACAGGCCAGCTAGTCTGGTGCGGCTCACAGCAGCAAAAACATGTCTAAGACAAGGTTCAGGAATGATACTCAAAGGATTGTTTGTTTTTCCAGGTAGGGTCTCGCTTTAGCCCAGACTGACCTGGAATTCATTATGTAAGTCTCAGGCTGGCCTTGAACTCATGACAATCCTCCTGCCCCTGTGAGTGCACTAAGGGCACTAAAGGCATGTGCTACCTCACCCAGCCTTAATACTTTTTTTTTTAAATATATTTTATTTATTTATGAGAGAGAGAGAGAGAGAGAGAGAGAGAGAGAGAGAGAGAGAGAGAGAGAATGGGCACAGCACGAACTCCAGACACATACGCCCTCTTGTGCATCTGGCTTTATATGGGCACTGGGGAATCGAACTCAGGTCCTTCTGCATTGCAGACAAATGCCTTAACCTCTAAGCCATCACTTCAGCCCTTGCCTTAATACTTTTTTAAAAAATTTAGCTAGGAATGGTGCTGCACACCTTTAATCCCAGCACTCAGAAGGCTGGGAAGAGGTAGGAGGATTGCCATGAGTCTGAGGTCAGCCTGGAGCTGCAGAGTGAGACCCAATCTTGAAGAACCAATAAATCAATAAAGGGCCCGGGCGGTATCTCAATGGTGGAGCATGTGTGTAACACTCACGGCCCTGAACCACGGAAGGAGAAAGAAAATAAATCACACAATGAGGTGGATAGAGCCCAGCCCCAGGCCAGACTTGGGGCTCCCAATGTTGCTCCATGCCCACAGCATGCAGATTTAAAGACGATGGTGCAAATATTAAAACAATAGTTGCAGGCAGTATACTCAGCATTACTCATGACTACACTTGTTCATTCTTCTAACAAGTGAGAGATCCCACCTACCCCTCCTCCCTCCTTTTCTTTTTTTTCCATACTGTGTAACCTAGGCTGGTGTTAAACAATTCTGCTTAGCCTCCCTGGTTCTAGGATTATTGGCATGTGCATCACACATTTACTTTATTATTTTTATTTATTTATTTGAGAGAGAGAAAAAGAGGCAGATAGAGAGAGAATGGATGCACCAGGGCCTCCAGCCACTGCAAACAAGCTCCAGACACATGCGCCACCTATGTGTGTTGCTTTACGTGGGCACTGGGGAATCAAAACCAGGTCCTTCTGCTTTGCAGGCAAATGCCTTAACCACTAAGCCAGCTCTCCAGCCCTTTTTTTTTTTTTTAGGCTGACCTGGAACAAACTCTATGACCCAGGTTGGCCTTGAACTCACAGTGATCCCCCTACCTCTGCCTCCCGAGTGCTGGGATTAAAAGCGTGCACCACCACGCCAGGTATTACTTATTTCTTTAAGACAATAAAACTAGACTTAAGACATCTTGGGGTTTGGGCCCATTCGAAATAAAGAAAACACACAGAAGAAGGCCCTCCACATTGGCTGTATCCCCAAAGTCCTGGCATCCTACACTGGTTAGCAGGAACCTGTGAGAAGAGTTCCCATCACAAGAGCCTGAACTTTGGTAGCTCCTGAATTCTCCAGATTATTCATTCAGTGTGGTCGTGGCAGGAGGATGGCTGGGTTGAAACCCAGGATGGGCACTCAGGCTTCTTTGCTCCACCTCCACCTGTGACAGGCTATTGTCAGAGATCTTTAAGGGCTTCACCACCAACTGGCAGAACTCAGCCTCTGGACAAACAAGAAAACCCCAGGCTGGAGAGATGAGAGGGCTGAACAATTAAGGTGCTTGCCTGCAAAGCCTAACGACTTGGGTTTGATTCCCCAGCACCCATGGAAAACCAGATGCACAAAGTGCCGTGTGCATCTGGAGTTCATCTGCAGCAGTTGGAGGCTGTGGAGCACTCATTCTCTGTGTGTGTGTCTCTCTCTCTCTCTCCTTGCGTGCAAATAAATATTTAAAAACTCAATTTGCCCAAGGCTGTTTGAGGCCAGCCTGGGTCACAGAGTTTGTTCTAGGTCAGCCTGAGCTAGAGTGAGACCCTGCCTTAATATATATATAATATATATATATATATAATATATATTATATATATATATATATATATATATATGATATGGCTGGAGACCCCCACCCTAAACTGACCCAGAAATTGAAGCGATGTCCATACCTGCTTGGCAGCTGCCACGCCCTGACCGCTGGTCTGCGGGCCTTTCCGAGGTCTTGGCCCTGGCATCTTGGCAGCCTAGATACCTAGCAGACGCGGAGTGGAGAGACTCAGACTGGGGCTGTGGCCCAGTTACGTCCCCACAGTGGTACCAGGGGCAACAGGATCAGGGTCACCTGTCCCGTTTAAACAGTGGGATGGACACAAGAGTTGTAGCTCTGCGCGGCTAGAAGACACCAGCCTCTTCATCATCAGTTTCCCTGGACACCGGGAAACCTGACCGGCAGTCAAGACCCCTCCAAGCTCCTGCTCCGAGCTCATGCGCACCCCGGGGGGCACCTGAGTCATGACGTGCTGCTGAGTCATGACCGAGGCTGGGGGACTGGGAATGAGGGGGTCCCTAGCAGTGGTTCCGAGGCAAGAAATGGTTGGACCTGGTATCGCTGGGGCAAAACCCAACAGAACAGGCCAAGATGGAAGCTCTGAGCTGGGGGCGCGCCCACGGGGGCCCGCGGCCGGGGAGAGGGCGCTCGGGGCGGCCCCGGGCCGGGTGCGGGGTCCCGGGCTCCCCACGCCGGGAGGCGGCGGGCGGGCGCGCGCCTACCTCGCGGCGGATCCGAACCCCAGCCGGGCCGTCTCCAGCCGGGACCCGGCCTGGCTTCCCGCGGCCGCGGCGGCGGCGGCGGCGGCGGCGGCGGCGGGCTCGGCCCCAGGAAGCGGCCGCCGGGGAGGCGGCTGGCGCCCGACACGTGACCCCGGCCGGGGCTCGCGTGCGCATGCGCGCGGGAAGAGGGCGGCGCCCGGACAGGTGACGGTCAGGATGGAGCAGTGCGCAGGCGCTCCGGCCGCGCGAGGGCAGCAGGGTCGGCGCCGTGCGCATGCTCGCCGGGCTCCCGCGCCTCCCGGCCTGTCTCTAGGGAAGAGGGCTGAGGCTCCGCGCGTCCGCCTTCCAATCAGAGGTCAGACACGCGGGAGGCTGAGGCAGGAGAACAGCCGCGAGTTCGAGAAGAGCTGTCTCGCAAGCGAGCTGCGCAAGCGGCCCTTCCGGAAGCGTGGGTTTGCGGCCGCCCTTGGCCGCCTAATCCTAACCTTCATATGGCTTTGGGGGGAGGGGGAGGGGGAGGCCTCCAGCCCCTGCAGACGCCAGACGCTCGTCACGTGGCTTCCCGTGGGGGGCGCTGGGGAACCAGAGCCTGGTCCTTAGGCTTTGTAGTCAAGTGCCCCAGCCCATGAGCCATCTCTCCAGCCCCCAGGCCCATTCTTCTTTCTTCCTCCTCCTCCTTCCTTCTGTTTGTTTCCAAAGGAGGATGTCACTCTAGTCCAGGCTGACCTGGAATTCACCCTGCAGTCTCAGGGTGGCCTTGAACTCACGGCAGTCCTACCTCTGCCTCCCGAGTGCGTCACCACGCCCGGCTAAGACCCCATTCTTAAACGGGCGGTTTATTAGGCTAAATTTGGATCCTGTGGAAGTTGAATGTGCCAACACTCACATAATGCTAGTGGCAAAAGCCCTGTTGGAACAAGGGACCTGAAACTTTCATCTAAGACGACAAGGTCAATAAGAGGAAAAAGCAATCTTCCAACTGAGCTCCCTTTGCTTGCCAAGGCCTGATTGCCGCCAGAGCGCCTGCCAACCTGACTAGGTCTTTCAGGCAAGCGACACTCATCTCATGCCTGACCCCTCCCCTTGAATGGAGGCGTCTCCAGCTAGAGTTCAAACCTAAAATCCTTTTTAAAAAAAAATATTTATTCATTTTTCAAGCAGAGAGAGAGAGAGAGAGCACCAGGGCCACCACCTTGTGGGTCTGGCTTATGTGGGTCCTGGGGAGTTGAACCCGGGCCTTGGGCACTGGAGGCAAGTGCCTTAACCTCTGAGCCATCTCTCCAGCCCTCAAACCTAAAATCCTTAAACTGATTGGTCAAAGATAGACCAACCAGCTGTCTCTCTTACCTAGCCCAGGTCATATAAGTTACCTGAAACAGGAAGTCTAGCTCTCTCTCACACGTGTCAGGCCAGCAGAAGGACCTCTGAAACTATAGGTTTGTTTAAAGCCCCCACACCTCCTAGTCTACTGGCTGTGGTGAGGGGCTGGGGTTCTTTCCCACAGGAACCTTTTCCCTCGTGATGGGAGCCTTCTGCTGTTCCTTCTACTGGTTTGACTAATTGCCACAGATTTATAGATGTGTGACTCAAGCTTTTCCCACGTGTTCTCTCCACACTAGCGGCTGGAGATCTCTAACTTCTTTCCTTTTAAATAAGGTATGGGCTACTTTCCTTAATTGAAGAACCAGACAGACTCCATCTTGGAGTTAGAAGCCATCTTGTAACAGTTGTTTGATCTGACCATATCTTGAACTTGCCTGGAATTTCTGACTGTGCTCTACCCCTCCCTAGAATTTCTACCCCCCCACACACTATGCTATGACTCTTCCCAGAATCTACGTTACTTGACTTTGAGAAGACCCATGCCAGCCAGAGAAATAATGCCAATTTTTAATTAACTATGTATTCTACTTGTTAAACCCCTTGTTGGAAACTCCCCAAGTTTTTGGATAAAAAAAAAAAAAAAAAAAAAAAACCTCCCTTTTAGCCGGGCCACGCCTTTCATCCCAGCACTCAGGAGGCAGAGGTAGGAGGATCGCCATGAGTTCGAGGCCACCCTGAGACTACAGAGTGAATTCCAGGTCAGCCTGGACTAGAGCGAGACCCTACCTCGAAAAAACAAAAAACTCCCTTTTTCTTTTGCAGGCTGCTGGTGTCTGGAGCCCTGCATTTGGGCGAGACAGCTGCTGGCCAGCTCCTGTGTGCACAAATATAGCTTGCTTCAATTTGGCCTAAATTTGAGTCTGTGGTCTTTTCTTTGTGTTCGTGGGTTTAACATTCTAATCTCACTCCTGAATCTTCTGAATTTACTCTGATATTAATAAAATAAATGTGTGTGATGAAAAGAATGTTCTCTATCTGTGAACTCTGGGGGAGGTGCAGTGAGTGAAACTTCAGGTATTCACTCCACTGGTACCAGCGGCCCCCCCCCAACCATGCTTCCCATCCTCTCTCCCCCACCTGCCCTTTACCCTTCACTTCCTACACTAAGAAAAGAACAGGAGGGCTGGAGAGATGGCTCAGCGGTTAAGGCACTTGCCTCCAGTGCTTAGGGCCCCCAGTTCGATTCCCCAGGACCCACATATGCCAGACCCACAAGGTGGCGCTCTCTCTCTTTCTCTGCTTGAAAATGAATAAATAAATATTTTTTTAAAAAAGAAAAGAACAGGAGCCTGGCAGGCACTCCTTTCATCCCAGCACTCATGAGGCAGAGGAAAGTTGTAAGATTGAGGAATGGAGAAACAAATACATCCAAAACTAATCTGGTGTGGTGGCCACGCCTTTAATCTCAGTACTCCAGAAGCAGAGGTAGGCAGATCGCCATGAGTTTGAAGCCACCCTAAGACAACTACATAGTGAATTCCAGGTCCACCTGGGCTAAAGCAAGACCCTACCTTGAAAAAAAAAAAAACAAATCAAAAACAGGGCTGGAGATATGGCTTAGCAGTTAGCAGAGCCTAAGGACTCAGGGTTCAATTCCCCAGTTCCCACATAAAGCCAAATGCACACAGTGGCGCACGTGTCTGGAGTTCATTTTCAGTGGCTGGAGGCCCTGGCAGCCCATTTTTTCTCTCTTGCTCTTGCTCCTTGCAAATAAAAAAATTAGGGCTGGAGAGATGGCTCAGTGGGTAAGGCACTTGCCTCCAGTGCCTAAGGCCCCGGGTTCAATTCCCCAGGACCCACATAAATCAGACCCACAAGGTGGTGGCCCTGGTGTGCTCTCTCTCTCTCTCTCTCTCTCTCTCTCTCTCTCTTCTCTCTCTCTCTCTGCTAGAAAATTAATAAATAAAAAAAATTTTAAAAAATTTTTAAATCAAAAACAAAACAATTTATGCTGACTATTAACCAAGCCAATACCAATACTATCTCTCCAGCCTTGACTGAAGAATTTTAAAGTCAGTCTTTGTAAATGTTATTATGAGCCGATCAATATCAGGGAACAGAATTTTAATCTTGATGAGATATGGCAATATAAACATTTACCAACTTAGTAAAAAGAGTTGAGTCTTGATTACATTCTAGCAAGAGCTTGTAAAGACAGTCAATTATCTTAAGCAATTAGGGCAGTAGAGAAAATACAGGGAACATCCTCTTCATATGTTAACACTTTGGCCCAGGCTGACCTGGCCTAGGACCACTCTGTAGTCCCAGGCTGGCCTCAAACTCACAGTGATCTTCTACCCGTCTCTGAGTGCTGAGATTAAAGACATGCACCACAATGCCTGCCTTTATTAATTTTTTAATATTTTACTGATTTGATGGAAAGAGAATGCATGGGCACACTAGTGCCTCTTGCCACTGCAAAGGAACTCCAGATGCGTGCACCCACCACTTTTACATCTGGATTTGTGGGTACTTGGGATTCAAACCTGGGCTGGCATGCTTTGCAAGCAAGTGTTTTTAACTACTGAGCCATCTCAACCCTTGTACCTCTTTTAAGTCTCCCAAAAGTGTGAATCAAAGTCACATGGGAAGGAATCACAAATCAGAGCACCATCTTTACATCTCTAGTAGGTTCAAAGCAAGGGGTCTCAGATCCTGCCTGGAGGGGTCACCTGACTCAACTCTGAGAGTTCCTCAACCACAGCCACTGATTTATCAGAAAATGGAGTCAGTGTTGAAGGTCAGAATGTTCTATCAAAAGGAGGCTCAAGGGGAGGAGTGGAGCCTAAGAAGACAGCTAGTCTTGGTGGTACCTCCATGCTACACTCAGGGTTTGCAGTGGAGGGCCAAGATGGACAGACAGTTCCTAGGATCCAAGAGAGGGAGAAAGGGAGGGTGAGAGAAGGGGGTACATGCATGAGAGAGGAGAGAAAAAAGATGGGATAGTGTTGTGGTCAGCTTCCTAGTTGCTGTGCAGAAAGAACCCAAACAAAAGCGGCTTATAGAGGAATGGGTTACGGACTCGAGGGGAGACTCCATCCTGGCAGGGAAAACAGTGGCATGATCAGAGGGGTGGACATCACCTCCTCCACAGCACTGGAAATAGCAGCAGGAAGGTGTGCCAAACACTGGCAAGGGGAAGCTGGCTTATAACCCCCATAAGCCCGCCCCCAACAACACAGCTCCAGCGAGGTTGTAAAATTCAAACTGCCATCAGCTGAGGATTGATTACCCAGAATACATTCATTTGTGGGGGACACTAGGATCAAACCATGACAGAGAGGGGGGAGAAAAGTGGGGTACATGCACTGCACGTGGAGCAGGAGAGCTGAGAAAGTGAGAGTCAGAGAGAGGGTTTTATGGGGCATGGGGAGAATGTCCTGGGAGGGAGGGGCCTTCCTTGGTTTTAGCCCATAGGAGGAGGCATCCCTAGAGGCCCAGGGGAAAGAGAGCTCTGGGAACTCCACACCCAGCAGCTGCCTCTGCCTTCGCTTCTCTAATATATAAGCAGAAACAAGTTCTTGGGTGGGCATATGTCCACTAGCCAAACACTAGCAGCTTCCCACCCATAAACATTTTTGCGGGGGAGGGGGAGTCTTAAGGCAGGGTGCTGCTCTAGTCCAAGAAGACCTGGAATTTACTATGTAGAATCAGGGTGGCCTTGAACTCACTGTGATCCTCAAACTTCTGCCTCCCAAATGCTGGGATTAAAGGAGTGTGCCACACCTGGCTCCCATAAGTTTTTGACAAGGTTTTTCCTGCATCAAACATGAACTTCCTCCCATGGAAAGGGTCTCAAGTCCAATCAGAGCAGCTGGTTACCCCCATAACAGACGTGCCACCATACCACAAGGGGGCACATCTTGCATGGATGGCCAATTGTGTAGTTTACAGGGTCCACTGCTGGCTTCTGTGGTGCTTTGAATCTGATGTGCCCCATAAACTCCTGTTTTGTTTTCTTCATTTTTTATTTTTCCAGGGAGGGTTTCGCTCTAGTCCAGGCTGACCTGGAATTCACTCTGTAGTCTCAGGGTGGCCTCGAACTCACGGCAATCCTCTAAACTCCTATGTTTTGAATGCTTGGATCCCAGCTGATGGCAATTCGAGCTCTTCTCTCTTCTACTGCTGTCACAAGGAGTGCTGTCCAGCCTCTGCTCATACCCTGACATCAGGAGGCTTCCCTTTGAGACTGTAAGCCCAAGGAAATCCTTTCCTCCTATCAGCTGCTTTGGGTGGGAAGTTTTGTCCCAGCAACAAGAAGGTAAGTACAAGAGTTTTCTCCTCCAGCAGGTTGCAAAGCACTTCCCAGCACTATGACAGTGTGGTAGTTTTGAGTAAATGTCCCCCAATAGAATTTATTATAATTGTGTTTATTAAATTGTTAATTGTCTCCAGGCTTCTGGCTGGAGAAAGTGTTACTTTGGCCCGGCCTCCTGGGGACTGACCCTTTATAAATTGGATGCAAAATACTAGGGATAAGCTGGGCATGGTGGCACACGCCTTAAATCCCAGCACTCCGGAGGCAGAGGTAGGAGGATTTCGGTGAGTTCGAGGCCAGCCTGAGACTACAGAGTGAATTCCAGGTCAGCCTGGACTAGAGTGAGACCCTACCTCAAAAAACCAAAAAATAAAAATAAATAAATACTAGGGATAGATATGCAAAAGAAAAGCCGGAACCCTGGTCTGGCAGTTCTGCATTTTTGTGAATTACGGTGTCACAATGTGCTTGCTTGCTTGAGGTGCTGGTGGTGGGTTCTCTCTGCTTGCTTCTGTAAAAGAGGGCCAGCCTTTCCTTAACTTCCCCAGGATCTGTTAGTTTCAATAAATACTTTCCTCCCCAAAATTGTGCCTGGTTTGGAGATTCATCTCAGCAGCATGTGACTGACTACGACAGACAGCTAGTCAGCAGGGAGGAGGCTTCCAGCTCAGCTGTAGCTGGATTTCTCAGTGTCCTGCAATCAAAGTATTATTGTCTACCGCCCGTGGAGGCAATGATCACACACACATATTCCTTATAGGTGTAAGAATATTCTTTTCCTTTATTGTGGAAGTGATATAGAATATATAGAGCTCCTTAGCCAATCAGGGAGCTGTTCACGTGGCAAGAACCCTGAAGCATGCAGAGTGCACGTGGTGAGCACAGTGTGTAATGGCCAATCAGGATTATTTCCTGAAACTTGTTTACAAGCTAAGCCTATTTTGGCAAACTGCCAGGCGCCATCTTGAGAATAGGTCAGGGTATGCCTCCTTGGGCCCTCAGAGGCATCTGATCCCAACATCTCCCCCTTATCTTTTATATAAAATAGGCTCGGGACCGTGTCTGTCTTAGCTTGTCCATGGCAAATTATATTTTTATCCATCATTGGCATTCTGACCTCTAAGCGTCAGAACCCTGTCTTAGGCTGATATGTATTTCTACGGATCTTATCCTTCTCTGACTATTGATCCAGCATATTAAGCCATATTTGGCGGGAAGATTGGCCATCCATAGCTGCCATGGCTTGTTTAATGATTTGTATTTGTAGTTGTTGATGCATGTGAGATTGGCGGAGCTCTCTATAAAGGATCAGAAAGATTATTATGCACATCAGACCAAGAGTAATAGTACCTGACCAATGTTTTTTCCACAGTAGAAGTTTGTCTGTGAGGTTATTTATTGAAGACGTTATAGTTGGGATATGTATACTAGTCTTGTTAATAGCAACAATTTGATTATGTAAAGATTGAGTAAGGTTATCGAACTCATGAGTCCAATGACTAGTTAACATGTGTGACAACTGTTTAGACATATTTGCTGCATAAGAAAGGTTATCATAAGGAACATCAGTTATACAAAGTCCTATAGTAGAATGAATATATCCTAATGTCAATAATTTTTTAATGATATTAAGTTGTTTTTGTATAAGGTCAACCCGTTGATTAAGAATCATAAGTCCAAGGGATGGAGAGATGGCTCAGCGGTTATGGCACTTGCCTCCAGTGCCTAAGGCCCTGGGTTCAATTCCCCAGGACCCATGTAAGCCAGACCCACAAGGTGGCCCTGGTGCCCTCTCTCTCTCTCTCTCTCTCTCTCTCTCTCTCTCTCTCTCTCTCTCTCTCTCATCTCTGTGCTTGAAAATGAATAAAGAATCATAAGTCCAGTTTTTTTTTTTTTTGTTTTTTCGAGGTAGGGTCTCACTCTAGCCCAGGCTGACCTGGAATTCACTCTGTAGTCTCAGGCTGGCCTTGAACTCACGGCAATCCTCCTACCTCTGCCTGCCGAGTGCTGGGATTAAAGGCATGCGCCACCACGCCCGGCATAAATCCAGTTTTAAATTGTCCCTTTAACTGATTTTGGGTGTTTAGAGCTTGAGCAGTCACGGAAGAAAGAGTATTGAGTGTCTGTGCTGTAGGAACCGAAGTAGCGAGAGCGACAGCAGCCGTGGTAGCCGCCACAGCTGAAACAGCTATCGCAGCAATGATGGCAGAAGTTATCCCAAAATCTCTCTTTTTATGAACAACAATTGATGTATGAAGAGAACTGACCTCGACAGGAACTGGAATATATTGAGGTATCCGTAGTATGACTGCAGTATGGTATTTAGTAGCATTTTAACATTGAGAAATAAAACAAGAATCATTAGAGCAATTTAAGATAGTAGATGTATTAGTAGAATTTAGGTTTGTTGTAAGGAATAAAAATGGAGGAATAACACATATAGGTGTGGGAGCAAAACTAATATTTTTTCCATCATCATTATTTCAATTAATTTTTATATGATCTTCCCACGATCCACTAGTATAGTTATAACTATAATTCGTATATCGAATTTGTCCTCCACTTAAAAAGGTCATAGGTGCTATATTTATATGAGCTGTACTACCACATAAAGCCCAAACAGAAAAAGGATTTTGAGGGCCAGCTAAAATATTAAAATTTTGTTTAGTAAAGTTATTGCCAAACCAGGTAGAATTTTTTGTAGTTTCTGGCCCTCTATAAGAGAAGGATGACACACATTGAGTAAAATATCAATCAGTATAAGAATATTATATTGGAGGCCAATGAGGCCGTTGATATTTATAGTTGAATGACCAAGACTGTCAGAAACACCTCCCATTAGTAAGTCTAGGCGTAATACCTTGCAGAGCAAGAATGTCTCCCCAGCCATCGGAGTAATTATTAGGCATTTTAGGGTTTTTTTTATCTTTATTGTGTATATGGCCCACCGTATGATTTTTTAAAGAGACACATAGGGTAGATCCAAAATATAGGGTCCCTATTAATGTTATGGCAAGAGTCCAATTAATTTGTTTTTCTGAATGTTCAAATGGCACTGAGGGAAAACTTGTACTTTTATTGGTAGAAAATATTACAGGGTATACCCTGGAAGTGTTAGTTAAAGGCAAAGGATAAGGCTTTAAGAACTTCCCACATAAACTGTCCTGTGATTAGTGGGAATAATAAAAAGAGTGTACCTACCTCACTTACCTTAATCAGAGTCATCTTGATTTTTTTCCTTTAAACACCTTTATCAGGTTGGAGAGGTGGCAATTGTTGTATTATCAATTGGTGAGGAAATCACTGGCCGAGTCAGTCGCTCTGGAACCCAAATCGGTGAGGGTTTGTTCTGTGGAAATACACAAACCGAGCCTCGGCTCCAATAAAGTACTGGATCCGGGCTGCACCATTGGCCAGTAAGAACATCCCTCCATTTTTTTATTTTTATTTTTTGGTTTTTCGAGGTAGGGTCTCACTCTAGTCCAGGCTTACCTGGAATTCACTATGTAGTTTCAGGGTGGCCTTGAACTCATGGTGATCCTCCTACCTCTGCCTCCCAAGTGCTGGGATTAAAGGCGTGCGCCACCACGCCCGGCTCATCCCTCTATTTTACAGTCACTCCATTAGATTGTCTATGATTTGTATGTCTGTCTGCTGCAGAGTGACCTTCAATGTCCAGAGTTAAACAATTTAAAATAAAAAGAGAAACAGAGAGTTTGTCTTTAGGGGACCTGAAGGTGTCCCCTATTCCCCCTTTTTGTTTAAGAAGAGTATTTTTGAGGGTGAGATGAGTACATTTAACAATACCCTGGCCTTGTGGATTATAAGGGATGCCTGTAATTAAAGAAATATTAAATTTAGTGAGAAATTGTTTTAAAAAAGTTGAAGTATAAGCAGGACCATTATCAGTTTTAATTTGTTTAGGGAACCCCCAGGCGGCAAAGGCTTGGAGACAGTGGGAAACAGTAGCTTTGACCTTTTTTCCGTTGTGAGGTGAAGCAAAAATAACTCCTGCAGCCGGGCGTGGTGGCGCAAGCCTTTAATCCCAGCACTCAGGAGGCCTCGGAGGATCACCATGAGTTCAAGGCCACCCTGAGACTACATAGTGAATTCCAGGTCAGCCTGGGCTAGAGTGAGACCCTACCTCGAAAAACAAATAAATAAATAAATAAATAAATAAATAAATAAATAAAAAATAACTCCTGAACATGTATCCACAGATACATGTACGAATTTAAGGGTATCAAATTTTGGAATGTGAGTAACATCCATCTGCCATAAGTGATTAGGCTTTAAACCTCGAGGATTAATTCCAAAAGACTGTACTGGAATAAGAGGGGCACATTGTTGACAAGACTTTACAATAGCACGAGCAAGGTCCTTAAGTAATATGAAACTGTTGGCATAAAGTGGTAGAGTTGACATGGAATTTATCATGGAAGGCCTTGGCCTGTTTTTTTTAGAGTGAATATAAATTTAGAGTGAGTTGTTTTATCTGTGAAGTTATTGCCTTGAGTAAGTGATCCGGGCAAATTGGTATGAGCTCTGATATGTCCAAGGAAAAAAGGGTGTTTGTGTTGCAGTATGAGGTTTTGTAAAGCAATGAAGTAAGGGGCCACTGTGGAAGTGGGTGAAATGTATGGAAACATTTTTAGAATTTATAAAGAATTTTCCACATATTTACTATCTGAAAGTCAATTAAAAGGCTGTTCCACAAGCATTTGGAAGGCCAGCACAGCTGCAGCAAGTTCCGAGACTTGTGCAGAGGTGCTATGGATAATGGTGGTGTAACTTTTGTTATCAATTATAATGGAGCCAACTCTATTTTTTGATCTATCAGTAAATGTAAGAGAGCAATCATGTAAAGGTTGTCTCCTAGTGACTTTTGGAAAAATAATAGGGGTATCCTTATAAAATTGTATCCAAGGATGCTTAGGGTAATGATTATCAAAGGTAGCAGTGGATGAGAATAAGATAATAGCCCAATCTGTATAATGGTTTGCAAGACAGCAAATCTGTTCTGGCCCATAGAGAGTGATTATTATTTTGGGGGGGCTCACCTAAAGCGGCCTCAGATTCCTGTATGCCTTTATAAATCAGCTGAGCCACAGCAGCTGGATATAGTGATAGATAACATTTTATGTGGGGAACTAGGTAGATTGACACTCAGTAGAGGTCTTCCCTGCCATAAAATTTTAGTAGGGCTATGGATCCCTTTGGATACCTTGACCTGCTTCTAATCGCTGTTGGACCAAGGAAAGGGCTTGTTTGGCTTTAGGCATGAGGGTTCTTTTAGAGTTTAGATTAGTATTACCCTTTAAAGTATCAAAAAATGGTTTAAGTTCTCCGGTAGTTAATTTTAGGTAAGGCCTAATCCGATTGATATCTCCCAATAATTTTTGGAAATCATTTAAAGTTTGTAATTGATCTAGCCGAATGATAAGCTTTAGAGGCCTGACAGCTGTGGCTGACAACCTTGTTCCCAGGTATTGTTGGAGACTATCCACTTGTAACTTTTTTTTTTTTTTTTTTTTTTTGGTTTTTCGAGGTAGGGTCTCGCTCTAGCCCAGGCTGACCTGGAATTCACTCTGTAGTCTCAGGGTGGCCTTGAACTCACGGCGATCCTCCTACTTCTGCCTCCCAAGTGCTGGGATTAAAGGCGTGCGCCACCACGCCCGGCTCACTTGTAACTTTTTAGAGGCTATTGTAAGTCCCCAGCTTTTGAGTTTTTTAGTCATGAAGCACAATACCTCATTTAATATTTGTTTATTGGGATGACACAGTAGAATGTCATCCATATAATGATTAATAAATCTGGGTATCGGTTGTGAGTAGATCTTAAAGCCTTATCTATATATATTTGACATAGAGTGGGACTATTAGCCATTCCCTGAGGTAAGACCACCCATTTGAATTTTTGATCAGGTTGAGAATGATTAATAGCGGGCAGAGTAAAAGCAAATCTCCAGCAATCATCCTTATGTAAAGGTATGGAGAAGAAACAATTCTTTAAGTCCACTATTATAGTGGGCCAATCTTTCGGTAATGCTGAAACAAGAGGCAAACCACATTGAATGGGGCCCATAGGATATATTTGATTATTAACAGCCCTGAGATCATGTAGTAACCTTTATTTTCTTGATTTATTTTATTTTATTTATTCATTTTTCAAGCAGAGAGCTACAGAGAGAGAGAGAGAGAGAACCAGGGCCACCACCTTGTGGGTCTGGCCCATGTGGGTCCTGGGGAATTGAACCCAGGGCCTTAGGCACTGGAGGCAAGTGCCTTAACCGCTGAGCCAACTCTCCAGCCCATATTTTCTTGATTTTTTAAATAACAAATATGGGAGTATTCCATGGGGAAGTGGAAGATTGTAAATGTCCTGCATCCGATTGTTTTTTAACCAATTTATGAGCAGCCTCCAATTTTTTTTTGGTTAGGGGCAACTGAGGGATCCAACGAGGCTTTTTTTTTTTTTTTTTAGTGGTATAGTAGCTATTTCAGTGGCCCCAACTAAAAACCCAGTCTTTGATTTTTATTAAAATGTTTAGGAAATGGTACAGGCTGAGTTATTTTTTTGGTTTTGTTTTTCTAATCCCTGATAATCTTTATACCCCATAGATTTTATCATGCTTTTAACAGGGGAATTGAAAATACTTTTAGTAGTTAATTTAAGATCCATTTGACTCAAAACATCCCTTCCCATAAGGAAATTGGTAATGCACATATATAAGGTTGAAACAATCTACTATGTCCTTTCTCATCCTTCCACTGTAAGGTAGCAGCGCTTTGGTCTGGACTTTTAGCTATTCCTAATCCTCGAACAGTTTGATTCGCCTTGACAATTGGCCAATCCTTAGGCCAGTCAAGAGATTTTATTGTTTTTGTCGGCCCCCCGTGTCCAGAAGCCCCAAAACCTTTTTTTTTCTAATAGTTAAAGCCAATAAGGGTCTTTCTTTTAGTCCCAAAGTTAAACAAGCCAGTGATGCACTTGAAGATCCTAACCCTTGGTTTTTTCTAGATATCGTTTTACTAGATTATGTTATCTGGGCAAAATGAGCATTTGAGTAATTTTATCTCCTGGAGCTATAACTGTTATTCCTTTTGGGGAGGAGGCCAGTATTTTAAATTGGCCCGAAAAATCAGGGTCAATAACTCCTGGATGAATTACAAGTCCTCTTAGACTAGTGGGGCTTCTTCCTAATAATAAACCTATACAGTCATCCGGGATGGGGCCTTGCCAATCTGAGTCAATGGGTTGCACTCCCATTTCAGGAGTCAGGGCCAGTCTGGAGGTAGCACAGATGTCCAATCTGCGCTTTTTGATGTTGTCCTTCTCGGTTGGTCAGGGGATACCAGGACTTTAGTACTTGTTGAATCACCCCGTACATTTGTTGTGGGCCCCGGGGAGCTGGGCCCACTTTTCTGTTTTTTTGAGGGCCTCATATTAGGCCCTAACGGGTTGCCATCAATGTCTCTTATAGATCTACATTCCCCTGACCAATGATTTCCTTTTTTACAACGAGGGCATAATCCTGGTTTTGGTCTGTGGGGTTCTCTGTTAGAAGAGTTCAGCTCAGGACATTGCATCTTAATATGTCCTGGCTTCTGGCAGAAACAAGTTCCCAGCGGACCTCCTCTACAGTAGTTTTGATTAGCGTGTAAGCCTTGTGTTATTGTTGCTGCCATAACTTGGCCTTGTACAACCACATCATTTATATATCTACAAACTTTAAGATATGTTGAGAGGTCTTTATTCTTCCATGGCCTGATAGCCTCTTTATACCATTTATTGGCCTGTTCATATGCTAATTGTTTTACCAAAGGCATAGCTTGTTCAGCATCCCCAAAAATTTGGGAGGCAGTTTGGAGCAATTGATCCACAAAATCAGCATAAGGCTCATTAGGTCCCTGTAACACCTTGGACAACTGTCCTTGTAAATCACCAGTCCCCTACAAAGTTTTCCAGGCCCTAGTTGCTGCAGTTGCTATCTGCATATACACCGCTGGAGGATAATTTATTTGAGCCTGGATATCTGAATGGTTACCAGTCCCCATTAACATTTCAATGTTCCAGCCTGGGTTCCCTGATGTGGCGTTACGCCTAGCAGTGTCAGTACAATGCTCATGATAAGCAGTTTTTTATAATATTGGCCCCCAGATAAAGTGGCTCTTGTAATGTTTATCCAATCTAAAGGTGCCAGATTAGATACTGTCAGTGATTCCAACATAGATACCGTATAGGCAGGTTGAGGCCCATAAGTGCTTACTGCCTCCTTCAATTGTTTGATAAGTTTAAAATCTAAAGGTTGATGATACCTGTTCTGTTGAGCATTCTCAAATACAGGGAAGCAAGTTGATCCTCACCATGGGGGTTCCGTTTTATAGGAACATGTCCCAGCGCAATGATTTCCATAAGGGAGTGGCGGCGCTGTAGGCCCCACTCTTACTTTAGATTGTGGAGTTGAAAGACTCCCCAAGGCCTCTCTCAGGAGAGCGTACCCCAAAACTCCAATAACCACACCAGCAGATGCAAAAGCAAGAGGATTTCATTCTTCGGCTGCGCAGTCGGGCTCCACAAGCAGGCAGATGAATGTCTAGGCAAGATGGAGCCCCGAAGAACAAAGGAGCAGGGTATTTATGGACAGGAGCTATCTAATTA
>PVHP010020857.1:0-30141 GCA_004024765.1 Zapus hudsonius | reverse complement strand
TCTGTGTGTGTGTGTGTGTGTGTGTGTGTGTGTGTGTGTGTGTGTGTGTGTATCTCTGTTGGCAAATAAATAAATAAAATATTTTTCAAAAGAGAAGGCATGGCTGGGGCTGAGGAGATGGCTCAGTACCTGAGGACCTGAGTTCAGATCCCTGACACTCAGGTAAAATCACAGATGGCATGTGGTGGTACATGCCTATAATCCCAGCGCTAGGGACATGGAGACCAGAGGGTCCCTTGGGCTGGCTGGCCAGCTAGTCTAGCCCAGTGGGTGAGCCCCAGGTTCAGTGAGAGACCCTGCCTCAAAATAAGGTGTGGGGGAGATAGAGGAAGACACCCAATGTTGACCTCTGGCTTCTGCATGCATAGGCACGTGTGTGTGTGTGTGTGTGTGTGTGTGTGTGTGTGTGTATCTTTCTTTCTGTCCCACACTGTAGCCTCTCTGCTGTGAGTTCCCTGAGTGACCAGCTACACACTTTTTCTCTTGACCTCAGTTTCCCTAAATGTTCCATGAGGGCACTGGGTCCTGGTGACCTCTGGCACTCTTTCTACCCTGCATGCCTCAGGGGATGTGGTTCTCCAACAACCAGCCCTAGTTGACCACAGGTTCCCACAAGCCATCCCAGAGCCTGGTCACCACACTGGCAATCCGGGTGTCAGGCCGGGTGGTTTTCCAAATGGACCCACTGAAGCGTGGCCAATGGATACAGTCCAGCCAGCCACGTTTAAATTTGAAAAACAAATAAGTCTCCAACTTCAGCCTTCTCACTGATGTCCCTAGGTGCCATCATCCGTAAAAGGAAAAAAAAAAAAGAAAGAAAAAATGGGGGGAATCCACCTCCCTCCACCCCCAGCCTCTTTCTCTTTGTGTTCCACAAAACCAATTACAGGTTGGAAATAGCTGTAATAAACTTGATATCCCACTTACGGGCCAATCCCGCTGCGGCCGGGAAGTGTAATAGTGGCGGAGAGTGGAAAGTGTGGGGTTCGTCAGAGCTGTTTAAATTGCCTGCCTGCATTATGCCACTCCTCTCCCGCCGGGAAGGAATTCGCTCTCCTGGAAATGGAGCAGCTGAGGTCTCTGTGTCCAGGCTGCGAGAGGGAGTGTTTGCAAGGAGGGTTTTAATGAACTGATTAGATACGGAGGAGTGAACAGCCCCTGGGAGCTGGCTGCAGCCTGGTGCAGGTTCGAATCCCAGCCACTCTGCCCTTAGCAATGCAAAAGGGGCGATCCACCTGTCAGGGATGCAGGGTGAAAAGAGCATCCACCAGATACCACAAGTGACCGGTGTTCAGCCAGAACACAGAGCCAGATGATGTCACCAATCATCTCTGTGACTCAGTTTCCCCACACGTATGAATGATGTGGATTAAAAATGTGCACCAGAGTTGTTGAAAATACTACAAGGGAGTTAGGTACCCACACAAGCATGGGTACCTGAGTTCAGATCCCAGAACTCACATAAGAAGCCAGAATCCCTGGAGGAGGGTTCTGGAATCCCAGCATGCTGACAGTGAGGAGGGAGATGGAGACAGGAGAATTCCCCTGAAGCTCAGAAGCTTCTGGACTAGGCAGCCTGGCGAACACAGCAATGACCCTGCCTCAGCACAAGGTAGAAGGTGAGGACTGACACCCAAAAGTTGCCCTCTGACCTCCACATGTTCACACATGAGCACGCACATACATCAATACACACACACACACACACACCAAAACCAAAAATAAATGAGTAAAAAACAACAACAACAAAAGAAACAAAGAACTACTTCAAGGGACAAAAAGTAAGTAAAAATGTCTCCTAGAACATGAAGGGAAGGGTACTGCTATTCTCCTGAGTGTTCAGTTCTGATATTACCCTATGGAAGATGATGGAGAACACTTCTAGAAACTTCGCCTTGTGACTGTCACCCAGAGGTGCGTGTCTAGAGTGGGAACGAGCACGTGATATGTCCTCAACATACCTTTGTGACATGGATGCATACATGAGTGGGGGGGTACATCCTCAGCTCCCACACTGGGCACGGGGGGCAGTTATGCCCAGGAGAGGAAGGCAAGCAGGGGTCCTAGAGGACATGGGATCAACTGGGTTCCATTGAGGGATCACATGATGGTGGTCCTGGGCCCCTGTGAGTATAAATAAGGTCCTTACACAAGGGCCCCAAGTGGGAGGTTTGGATCGGGCAAGGAAGACAATGGGTATTGTAGGGAGAGGGTGTGGGCAGGAAGAAGTTGGGAAGTGTGAAGGTAGACAGGAAGCTGTGGACACTGATGGAGCCAGCTAATGGGGATGCTGAGTGTATAGGATGCGGGAGCCTATAGGGTCCCTGGCTTTTTATTGCCATGGCGACCCTGGACCACCTGTCCTCCATCCTGGTGGGGAACCGTAGCCACAGATGCAGGGGTGGGAGAGCATGTGTGACAGTGACTGCCCCCTCTCTAGGCAGCAGACCCCACCCCTGCCAGGCCCCCTCTTTAAGTTCCTGTTCCTGGCAGGGCTGGGTTGGGGTGATTGGCTTCCCTGGTGTGTGGGGAAGATTCAGTGTTGACAGAGACAGCTGGTGTCATAAATTGCCTTGTCTCATCTGGTTACCGTGGGATGGCAGACAGCAGCTTAGGGATGGGGGTGGTGGCGAGGAGATGGCAGGCGGGAGAGCAGCTGCCAGTCTCCCTGTGGGCTTTGGTCTCCCCACGTGGGCAGGTGTGAGGGGTGTGCCAATGGTGAGGTTGCAGCTCCTATGAGTGGGCACATGTGTGAATGAGGAATCTTGTGTTCTGGGGGGATGTGGGGTGTATCTGTAGGGCTCAGGTATGTGTCGGAAATGCCCAAGAGTGTGTGCACGCATGTCCCAAGTACTGAGTACCCATGGTAGTTCTAGATACCTATGGTGGGTGAGAATGTGTGCATGCGTGTTTGGGGCTGGGCACTCATGACATCCTTCTCATAACTGCGAGCCTGGGTGCCATTCCCTCTCCCCATTCTGTGCTGGGGTGGGGGTGTGTCAGCCTGGGTGTGGGGGAGGCAAGTTCTGACATTTGCCAGGCTATGTACCAAGGAGGAAAGAACATCAAGGCAACCTGCACTTCCCATGCCCAGGCATACTCTGAACACAAGGGTTACAATCACGACTATACCACCTGAAACCCCAAACTCCACCAGACACACAGGGGTGCTCTGAGCTCCCCTTTGCCACCGCTAA
This sequence comes from Zapus hudsonius, assembly GCA_004024765.1. Taxonomy (NCBI): domain Eukaryota; kingdom Metazoa; phylum Chordata; class Mammalia; order Rodentia; family Dipodidae; genus Zapus; species Zapus hudsonius. Next base: position 26,944 of record PVHP010020857.1, on the reverse strand, counting down.
GCACAACCCATCTCCACTGCAGGGCTAGCGGGCAGGAAGCAGGAGATGGGAAGAACAGCACAATCACCAGGGCTGTGTGCGAATGGGGAGTGATCATGTCCATGTCCCTGTGAGCCTGCTCAGAGTTCAAATTCAGCCAGTCTGTGTGGAGCCTGGATTCTGCATTTTTACCAAGCTTCATGGAGGCAGCTAGATGCAGAACAGCTCCAGGGGAGAGGAGCAAAAGCCTGTGCTGCAGCGGCGATGGGGAGGCTTCACACCACGGGGTTGGGTGTGCCAGTGGTTATTAGGCTCTGTAAGTACAGTTCTAGATCTCAGTCTCCTTGCCTTGCTTTCCTCATCTGTAAGATGGAGCTAGTAGGAGGGGGCTGGAATGTGCTGGGCTTTTCTATATGTTTTGGGAGGTACCAGACATCAGGGCTGTAGGATCTCAGCATGGCAGACATTGTTATTATTCTACAGGGGAATGGAAGGAAAGATGGGAAGTCCTCAATAGCATTGATGGTGGAGTGACAGGATCCAGAGGAATCACACAGTCCTTGACTGCTAATCACACAGTGGGTCTCAGAGCAAGGTTGACCAGGGCCTGGGGAGAGGTGGTGGAGACAGAGAGGAGACCTTTCTCCAAGAAGCTGGCTGGGCAGGGCTGATGTGTGGGGCGTCTGGCCAGGTCCTATCTGGTTTTAACATCAGTGTGAGGCTCTTGCTCAGAGCCCTGTGTGATGTCCCAACGCTCAGCACCCAGACCTGGCGGCACCCTGTCAGAGAGCATACCTGTGTGAACAGGTTGTGTTCAATAGAGGCTCATGGGGAGGGGACAGCTGCCTGGCTTGGCCCAATCTGACTTACTGGTGCCATCAGGCAGGTCTGCCAGTCTTCAGGGAAGGGCTTCACTGTGCCAATATGCCCTGCCCACTACTTGCTTGGTAGACACAGCGAACAATTGGTCCATGTCAGTAAGTCTGGCTGCCAGGAGACCCGAGGCTGTGGCCATTGGCAGTCTAAGCCAGTCTGCCCACCTGCTAAACCAGAGTGTGTGTACCACAGACCTTGTTGGCTGGCATCTCCTGCCCTGTGTAATTAACACGGCATGGTGAGCAGCCCAGCAGAGCAGAGCCCTTCCTCCTGCCCATCTGCTGGTTGCTTATGGGGATCGGTCCTTCACCATGAGCCTGCTGAGGAGGAAGAGTCCTGTACTGGGAGCTGGGGACACAGGCCCCATCTCTGTTTCAGATACCAACTGGCAATGCATGCTGGGAAATTTGCATTCTTTCAGTTTCCTCATCTGCCCAATGAGTCAGAAATGGCTGACCTTTGACTTCTCCTCCTGCCATGGGAGAAGGTTTCAGCAGTAGGCAGACTCCAGGTGACAGACTTCGACATGTTAGGGGTTACAGCCGAGCTGGCGGGCTGTTAATTTATCTCCCATTTAATGGAGATGTGTTGGGTCCTCACATGTGCCAGTGAGGATAGCAGTGAGGTAGGTCCCTCTTCCCCAGGAGCCTACATCCTAATGGGAAGAGACAGATAATACATCAAATTAAAGAAGCTGGAAGGGAGGATTTGGGGGCTGACTCAGTAAGTCAAGTACTTGCCTCACAAGCATAAGGACTTGTGTTCAATCCCCAGAACCCACGATAAATGGTGGGTATGGTGATATGTGCCTGTCATCTTGGTGCTGGGGGACAGGGACAGGACGACCCCTGAGGCTCATGCACAGCCAGTCTAGCCTATCAGTGAGCTCAGGCTGATGAGAGACTCTGCCTCAAGAAGGGGGGTGGCATCTCATCTACCCAAAGCTGTGTTCTGGCTTTCACATACATGTACACACATATGTACACACTCATACGTATGCCCCTGCACACACATGAACACCCATGCACACACGCATAAAGATAGAAGGAACATATGGGACAGGGAAGGAGCTAAGCCTGTGACTCAAACACAGTGACAGATGGGCTTGCTGGGTGAGTGGGTGGCTGGGGAGGGAAGCTTGAGGAGTCACCGGGAGGCTGAAGTCACCAGGAGAGAAGGCAGGACAGCCACTTGAGGTCCCCTGGGGTTCTCTTGAGTGAGTGCAATCCATGGCTTTGTGCTTCTTTGTTGGTGTGGAGATAGCCCAGTGGGAGGTGAGCACTTCGCTGTCCAGGTGAGGGTCCTGAGTCCCAGGGAAGCCCTGGGTGGGGCTTCCTGACTGTGCTTTAGTTCCCAATGTCTGCCTGTCAGTATCTTCAAATGCACCCAATAGTGTGAGTGGAAGGAGTCATGCCCTGGGTGGTACTCAGCACCCAACTTCTGCAGTGAGATGCAGTGAGAGAGGTTTGTCTCCTGGCCTGCAGCTGGCCAGCCCTTGGTCTAGTAGACAAAACTCCTTATCTCCCTGGAGGCTTCCTGCTCAGTCTATGACTCAGGTTGATGTCTGTTCTGTCACCCAGGGTGGGGGCGAGTGCAGCCCCCATCTCCTGTCCCAGAAGTATGGATTTCTAGAGAAGGAGCCAAGAAGCAGACACAGGGCTATTGCCCTAAGCAAGAAGACCAACTGCAGCCTTCCAGGAACTCGGTGGGGAAGATCTTGAGAGTAATTGCACAGGGGCAGGGCCCATGACTTAGATTCAACACTGTGCATCCTCAGGCCTCGCATAACAATGTGGTGAATGAGGGAGTAAGAGACCAATACCCCCACACACATCATTTACAGCTCTTCCCTCCCTTCAACTTGGACCATTGGAGCCCCTGGATCATCTTTGAGGTGGACCAAAGAGGTTGAGCAACTTGCCTTAAGACACACAGCAGCAGTGTGTTGCTGGCCCTCAAATTCCCAGGACAAGCTCATGTCAGTCACCCAGGAGTTAGACATAGGCTGTGGTTTTCCTACAAGAACACAGAATATGACATCTGTCCTATAGGCCACAGTGGAGGTAGCTCCAGTTTCAAGTCCCTGAGAGATGTGGGCCTATTTTGCAGCCCCTCTGCTCAGTAGAGGGCTGGTTCATTTGCTGGGGTAAGGAGGAGGGGAGAATTGAAGTCTGGGGTGGCTTCACATTACAAGGTGGCTTTTCCAATAAAAATCACCCAGTATATTAAAAAAAATCTTTACCTGGCTTTGAACGAACACTTGGTATTATTACAACAACAAAAATATTCCATTTGCTTTTCATTATAGATCTGTTTGTGCTTTGTTTTCTGGTGCCCCGGGAGGGAGCAAGGACTTCATGGACAGAATGACTAAGAGGAAAACAGAAGCGTGTAGGGCTGGAGTCAAAATCTGAACTCACTGACCTGTTATAGCTAAGTGGGGGCTCAGGCTCCCCTGCCTGTGAAGTAGGGCCCCACATTGACAACAGGCTCTGGGGGACCCCTGCCCTCAAGGCCTAGTGTTACAGGAAGGAGGCTAGCTACTGGGGTCCTTGCTAGGCAGAAAACTAAACAAGGCGGGTGTGAGAAGCTAGGAATGGCCTGGGGTCTTCACTAAAACCCCAGTGATACAAAGGGAATATCTGGTGGAAGTTGTGGGGGCGGTGGGGGGGGGAGAGAAAACAGCTCAAGCCATGCACAGTGATCAAAGCAGGTGCAAAGGCTTTGACACTGGACAAAGCCTGCCACGCTGAGGAAAGAGAACCGCTGAATGGGTATCCAGATGTGGTGTGGCAGGCTTTGCTGTGAGGGCTGGAGAAATGGCTCAGCAGGCAAGAAAGCTTGTGCAAACACGAAGGCCTGAACCTACATTCCCAGAATCTATGTCAAAAGCCTGGCGTGGCTGCACATGCCAAGCTATTGACATAGGTACTTATAATCCCAGTGCTGAGGTGGGCAGAAATAGGAGCAGCACTAGGGTTCCTTGGTCAGCTTGTCAGACCCAACCCAGCAGGTCTGAGTTCAGCAGGAGTGAGGCAGGAGACTGACAGAGCAGGACACCAGACCTTCTCTCTAGGACTCTGTGCGCATGGACACAGGGTGCATGCACCTGCACACACATGAAAACACATGCATACACCACACGTACACACTCCTCACACATACATGCCAAAGGAAGAAAAGAAGGAAGGAATAAAAATGTTAAAGGATGTTATGAGGTGGTTGGAGCTCACATGCCTCCCTTTGTAGAACACAAGGCAGGGGAGGCACGTGAAACTCCTTCCTCATCCAGGGTCTGGGGACAGCCAGCCCCTGGTAAGAGCCCAGAAGAGCAGGCTCAACCCACCAAGGTGCAACATCTCCCAGATCACTCACCCCACCTCGACAAGTGCAAGAGGGACTGTCCTCAGCACACAGGCAGGTGACAGCCGTGTCTCCAGGACACTGGCAGCAGGAGTGCCAAGGACTGTGTGCAGGACTTGGTGGGTAATGTCCCATGGCAGCTCCAAGATGCCTTCAGAAGCTGGGTCGTGCCACTGTCACCTCGCAGGCCGGAAGAGGCACCCCAAAAGCCCCATCTCTCACAACAGCCCCAAGGGGACATCATTCACCATGCACAGGTCAGCCATCCACTGATCCCGTACCTGTCAAGGTGACCTGCAGCTTGGTGTTCCTATGATCTTCAGAACAACCATCCACAGCCCCCGGGGAAAGCAATGTCATCCCCATGCACTACAGAGAGGCCAAGTGCTTCTTCCAAAGCCACATGGCTGGGAAGAGGCCTTGGTGGGTCTGGACCAAAGGTTGAGTCTGCGGCTGCAGACAGACCAGCCACTTTGGCTCCTGGCTGATGATCCTGTCGCCTGGGTGTCTGGGGAGGGTGGATGGAGGAGTTGCTCTGCAGGCCTTGGGAGGGTGGTCAGGTGGAGAAAGAGTTTTCTATGTAGGATGAGCAGCCAATCGGGTTGACTGAGGGTCCAAGGGGCTGCCAGGATATGGGACTTTCAGACTTCAAACCAGAAACTGAACCACAGCAAACCATTCTTTCAACTGGAGGTCTGGGATGAGGCAGGAAGCAGTCTGGGCAAGCTACCATGAGTTGGCCACCCTTGTCCAATGCCCCCTGTGAAGGAGATGCTAGGCCCCTGGGTCAAGACACAATGCTGTAGCTGTCCGGGGTACTCAGAGATGGAATAGTGTGCCTGAAGCAGGCGGTGAGTTCCTTTTTACTAATGGTATGTAAGCAACCATTAGATGGTGTCTGGCAGGGAGCCTGGAGGCCCATCCTCCATCCCTGACACTGGGATGCCCATCCCAGCTCTGGGGACCCTTCTTCTCACTCTTCAGCTTCTCTAGCCCCCCCCACCCCCACCCCGTCCCTTCGCTCCGCCAGGCCTCATGGACCTGCTAAGTGAAGCCTGAAAATTACTTGCATGGTTAGGTAAATACCACAGCATCAAAGGTGGTGGGAATTGATGTGCAATTCGTGGAGATGTTGCCGGGGTGTCAAATGAGCACACAGTCAGTGTGTGGGGAGCACTGATTGGCAGCTTCAATGTGCCAGTGGGATGGTTTCTTTTCCCTTTTGAAATTTTCAGTAGATGCCATGTGAAGGGCCCTGGGATCTGCATGGAAGGACAGCCACTGTCCTGAAGCCCTGCTCTGCGACAGTCACTGTAATCTCCATTACCTTGATCAGAAATCATCAGATGTGGGGTCACTTGTGGACCCCCAAGAAGTCACACGTGGAATCCTGTCTTGGACTTTTCCATGGTGAAGGCATGTGTCTGTGCTGGTGTGCCCTCTGTGAGTGGGGGGGGTGGGGGCACAAAGGCCACCTCTGTCCGGGAGATGAGGAGGCAGGGAGCCAGGTGCCAAGAATGGGGAGAACCATGGGGGACATAAGTGACCTTTTAAAATTATCGGAGGCTTAATAAGTGCACTATTTAGATTTTAATCTCTGACACAAAACACCAGACGGAAGCAACTTAAAAGAGGAAGGGTCTATTTGATCACAGTTTCTGAGGGTTCATTTCATGATCATTTGGCCCCATGCACTTGTGTGGAACATCATGGCTTTGGGAGTGTTCACTTCATGGCTGCCCAGGAAGCAGAGGGCAAGACAGGAAGTGGCCAGGGATAAAATACTCCCAGGACCCCCTTCCAGTGATCTATTTCCTGCACCCAGGTCCCAACTCCTAAAGTTTGCAGAAGCTCCCAACATGGCGCCCACAGCTGGGGACTACAAATTTGAATGGTTGCGGGAAGAAAGCAGTGGTGAAGGTTTGGTCTCATGGAGGGACAGTGTCTCAGGATTAAGTCTCCAGAGGTGCCACTCATCTGGGCTTGGGCTTGAGGTCATGTTGTCATGACACAGCAACAAAGCTCCTTATCCACTGAGAACAAAGTCACCCCCAAAGCACCAAGCAAATGCTCACAGGGTCCCTCAAGGTCACACTTACCCCAGGCTGGCCCCAGGTAGGCTGCCCTAGCCCTGACAGTGTCACACTCTCTTTCATCCGCAAATGGCATCAGAGCCTGTCTCTGAGGTGGCTGTCTCCGTAACTTGGGCTCCCTCTCCCCTGCCAAGTTCTTAGGCTTTCTTGCTCCTCACACAGAAACCCCACCCCTGACACCTGGTGTGTTTGCATAAGGCTTATTTGCTCCTGGACTGAGGCTCCATGAAGGATCTGGGGACATCAAGGACAAAAGACTCTGCAATGGCACAGGGATGGAGTCCTCCTATAAACTCCCCAGAGCCATTGTGATGGGCAAATCAACCCAGGCTCTCCCCTTACAGAATACGCATGCGTGTGCAGGCTCAGCACACCTGCACTGGGGACAGCTGCAGCACAGACACCTGTTTTCTGTCTATACACCTACAGGACACTTGCTCAATGTTTCCCTTCTCTTCAGCACCTCCTCTCTTTCCACCTGTGACTAGGTATTTGGGAGATCACGTTGGCTCTTGTTCAGTGGGTTTATAACGAGAACAGATCACAGCCACCCACCCGAGTGGGCACTGGTGACCTGCACACATCCCAGGTGGCTCAGGTAGCCTGCCTTTGGGACTATCTCTCCTTCAGTTTCACTTCTCGGGGACCCAGGAATCCCTGAGGCCCCATCCATGGCCCCAAACATCAACACTGAGCATCCAGGCTACCTGGCTGGGATGCATGATAGTGAGTTCAGTATAAAGTGACCGGTGCTGAGGGGCCCAGAGCCAGATCTGCCCCCCCGATGGCTGGAGTGCATCTGCAAATATTGACCTTTCAAAGATGGCTTCCTTGCCTGGACAATGATCTGTCCAAGTAGACGGAAGAAAGCTAAAGGGTTAGGTCATTGCAGTGACTCATCTTGGAGCTGCTGATATACTTGCCCAGAAGCCACAGCAGGGAGGAAGGGTTTAGGAAGGTTCAAGGTTTGAGGGTGGAGTCTTTGGGGCCAGGGGTGTGGGCTGCTCACTCACACCTGAGCACACCAGGAAGTAGAGAAAAGAGAATGCTGGGACACTCCTGCCTTCCTCCCGTTCTCCCTGTCTGGGATCCCAGCCCAGGGGCTGGTAATGCCTACATTCAGGATGGTTCATCCACCTTCAGTCCATCCTCTCTGGAAGCACCTTTGCAGACACACTCTGAGGTGACCCTCACTGATGCCCCAGGCATTTCTTCATCGCATCAAGCCCACCGGGAGATGGGCCATCCCAGGCATGCCTGTGGTAAGGCTGAGGGGCACCCATTTGGAATGCTCAGCAGGTAGAGAGAAGCAAACAATCTCACCCCACTTCTGGGAGAATGCTTTAGTACCTGCCATGAGCCAGGCACAGCGCTAGGTGCTGGACTCGGCATCAGATACCGCAGAAAGGACGCCTGGAGCTCACGTCTGGAGGTGGGTAGGCGAATGTCCCCGTGAGAACCAGAAAGCAGCTACTGGAGCCTGTGGGCCACACGCCATCCGTTACAACTACTCCATCTGTTGTCAACACCCTGTAAGTGACTGTGCGCAGCGGTGGCCTTCAAATAACTGTTGCCTGAACAGCTGGTGACTACGGGTCCCTCGGTCATACAGCATCAGGCTGGAGACCAGCTTTCCACTCTAACCGCAGAGCCCAGCCCAAAGGGGTTGTCACAGGCTCCAGCTGTGGGGTCCTATATCCCCTCCTTCTCTTCTTCCTAGGCTCTCCTTCCTCCTAGCTCCAGGAGGAGCTTACCATCTCCTTCTCCAAACCTCATCCCTCTCTCCTTCTGTCTAGGAGAGCAAGGGGAACTAGATTACAAGGAACTTGGCCCTAAGTGGAGCCCAGGCCAGGGTAGGTAAGATACCCACCTAAGCGGCAAGGACCTACAAAATCACTTACCCAAACCTGGTCTCCGAGTATCCCAAGGATCCCCACTTATTAATCCCCTGGTGACTGCGACTTCCTCTGTTTTCCTGACAGGCAAAACACCTCCTCCAGGCTGACACTTGTAACTGGCTCTCTGTGCCTGTGACTCCTTTGTTCTGGTCATGTTGCTGTCCCACTCACCTGGTAGACAGCCCATTCCATTAGAATGAGGTCAGTGCCTGTCTCATCAAACAGGAGCTTTCTGAGCAAGTTAATGGCCCATCACAACCACAGGGGACAAGGCAGAGTCCCCTTCCTCACACAAGTCTTCCTCTTGGGAAAGTATAGTCTTCCGTTCCCCTGTCTACCTTGGGAGTCCCTTGGGAGGCAGAGCACAGCCATTGGCTGTATGTCTCAGAGTGACTAGGAACACCTTGAAGGCAGAGCTCATGGCCTCAGAGCTAGACCCCTGCAGAGCCGAGGGAGCAGAGACCCTGGATGATGTGGTGAACTTCAACAGGCCTCCATGCCCAACACCCAGGATCTCTCCCTACCAAGGTGCCATCATCTGCCATGGAACCTGCTTTGTCCAAGAGGAAGAGGTGACAGGGCACCAGTCCTGAGGCCTCAAGCACTTTGCACATTTCAATGGCTCTTGACATGGCCAGGGGAGGGGACAGGGCTCAGTCACTTCTGAGCTCCCAGCAAGGCCCATCTTTCAGCCAACAGTCAGCTGACCCTTGGACATGTGAGTGAGTGCAGCTGCTTGGCACCTTCCCTCTGCCCCCACCCTCAACACAAAGCACCCATTGCAGCTTGCCTGGGAGGCTGGGCTGCGCAGCGTTACCATGGCAACAGATAACCAATATAAGAAATCTGGGCTCTGGAGTCCATCGGCCTGGGATCAGCTACTGGCTACTTGGTGGATGGATGGGCTGTGTGACCTGGAACAAGTTACCTAGCCTCTCTGTGCTTCAGCCTCCTCAAGTCCCCAGTGAGAACGATAACAGATGTCACCTCACAGGGTACTGAGAGGACGAAATGAGACTGTTTGTATAAAGTGCTAACAGTGGAGTCTGGCACGTAGCCAGTGGTCGGTAGCATTGACTCCTGTCAATGTCGCTATTCCACAGTCCATAAGGATACATTTCAGGGTCATTTCCATATTTGCTTCACAGTCTGCTAGAAAGAAAGGAATTCCCCCACCAACCCAGGCTCCCTGAAGTCTCCCTCTCCTCCCTGTCTCAGAAGAAAGCCCTACAGGAGGAAAGGCCAGCTAAGTCCAGGCCTAGGATATGTAGAGCTGATTGGCCAGACCTTGCTTGCTACAGATCTGTGAGCTTTACTTGTCCGGGATCCCTGGCTGTGTGAGTCTGGTGCCAAAAAACCAAAACCAAAAAAAAAAAAAAAAAAGAAATCCAAAAACCTAACTCTCTGTGAAAGGCAGAGAATTCAGCCAGCAGTACCATGTGGGGGTGGCGTGCATGTGGACAGAAGGCAGAGTGGACACCTTCATCTCCAGCTGCATCAAAACGGAATGAGGGGAAAGGTGGGCAGCCCCAAACCCAGAGACTTGGCACCCAAAGGGGAAGGGGCTGAGAGAGAGCATGTGTCATGCACACCGGTGTGCCAGGGGTTCTTGGAGTTGGATTTGGGGCTCAGTAGTGGGGATTGCAGGAGACACACAGGAAACTTCGCCAACATTCACATCCATATCCATCCCACATTCCTGTCTAGAACGCTGGGAGCCATAAGAATTCCAGAACTCAGGGTTTATCCTGTTTTGCATGTCGGAGGACTTTTTCCATGTAACACACACACACACACACACACACACACACACACACACACACACACACACACAAGGGTGGAGGGCTCGCTCCATAACCACCCATACTAATATTTCTGCAGCTGAGCATGGGGAAGGCATCACTACCCTCCTACCTCCGACACTGGGCCTTGTCACTCTGCTTCAGGTCAGGCCCCATTTGCCACCAAATGGATCACACATGGAAAAAAAAAATCTACTTTTCAGTTTTGAGACCATTCTGGGTCTCCAGGTGGCAGGGAAGGGTGTAGTGGGTGAACATGGAGTGGTGACGTATACATGTGCACGGTCACCATCATCCCTGTCATTTGGGGCATCCATCATGGCATGGGTCCTACTCACAAGCCCACTGGATAGTCATCTGGATGGTGGGCTTCTTCATTCGTCTCTGGTAGAGGGAAGCTGATGGTGCTGGCTGGAAGGGGCCACATGTCCCTGCTGATGAGGGACAGGCACAGCAGAGGGGGGCTGTCCCCTGAGAACCACCTGCTTGGGATTCACTCTGTCCATTACTCTGCCCATTTCACAGCTGGAAAAACCAAGGCTCCCAGTGATTTGTCTGAGAGCAGAATCATAGTATTCCCAAACGCTGTATAACAATGGCATTAATAATGGCAATAAACGTGAGTTGGGCACTTACTGTATACTGGTGGGGTTTGTGCAGGGGCAAGCATGCTAAGGTGGTCCACTGATACTTGATTTCTTGCTGGTGGGTCTCAATAGCTGGTGAAGTGGACCCCATGGGATATAAATGGTGACCCCACTGAAGCTAGGAGAGGTGAAATCAAACAGTCCCTGTAGGAAAGAGGGCAGGAGGGCCCAGGAGCTCCCAAAATTTAAGATAACAACCAAGGAAAACAATCACTTGATTTAAATGAGCTGAAGAACTATTGAGAGGAAGCCGTTAAGGGGTTTTATTTTATTTTTGGCCCTAATAATATTACAATCTCCAGGCTGGTTATTATCTGTCACTTTCCGGCAAAGATTGAAAAGAAAATAGTTTTATCCCAGGCAATTGTAGAGCGTTCTGGCTGACGAGTTGTTGTTTCCACTTAGATATTACATGCCACAGCATCAGGTGACCCGGCCTGCTGCGGCTTTGTTTAACTGGCTCAGGAGAAGAGAGAAGAAGACATAATTCTCCCCTCTTGGAGACAGCATTTCTCAAAGGCAGCTTAGAGAGCCACAGAGTCATGGGGGATGGGCTTGCAGGCAATGAGACCCACAAATTCTGGGGTTTGGGGGCACAGGTAGTTAGGATGGGCAGACCCCTGAGGGACTCAGAAATCTGCACTTCCTTTTTTTGAGTTTAAGACTTAACTGTAACAGGTGAAAGAGAGAAAGGGGAGAGAAGAGAGAGAGAGAGTGAGTGAGAGAGAGAGAGAGAGAGAGAGAGAGAGAGAGAGGAGATTGGAACCTGTACTTTCCACTAGCTCCTCTCTGGACACTGCAAACATTGCATGCTCCTGGGTTCTATGGACCTGCCTGCCTGGGACACAAGATTCCAAGACAACTAACTCCTCCCTCTGGGATGAAGACTCCAGAGGTCTGAGCTGGAAAGAAGCCTTCCCTGAGCCCTGCTTTTTCTGGCTGTGAAATGAGCAGGGAGCAGGTGCACAGAGTGAACTCCAAGCAGGTAGATCTCTGAGGGTAGCCATTCTTGTCTCTTATCAGTGACACAGGGATACCTCAACCCTCATGACTCAGCGACTCCTCCTGGTCAGAGGGAGAAGGGGCCCACATTCCTGGGCCAAGGTGACTGTCCAGCAGGCCCCTGAGATGGACACCCCATGAATGTCAGCAATTGTGGTGGCTGTAGACATATATCCCAATCACCGCTGTTTTCACCAGCTCACATCTGCAGTCTGGGAAACCAGAAAGGTCTCACAACTGAAAATTAAATTTTATTTTATATGATCCATTTGGTGGCAAAACCGAACTAGACTTAAAATGAAAACCAAGCAATATTCAGTGACAAAAATATCATTTATTTATTGTGCTTCTACTATGCCCTGGGCATTCCCAACAAGTTACTCTGAAGTTCTCAGAATGACCTTGATGTCAGAACTATTATCCCCATTTTAGGGATGAGGAAACTGAGGGCCAGAGAGGTTGTCAGTTTGGCCTAAGTCACACAGGAATGGGACTCAGAGAGAGCTAAGATCCTCTGACACAGTAGCAGGAGCTGGAGTCTGCATGCCTACTGATCACCCACTGTCCACTCTGCCAGAGGGGACAATCCAGCATTCAGTCTCCAGTGGCTACCCTCCGTCAACATGGTAGGGAATTGGGGAACAGACCTGAGCTCCTCCTGCTCTGAGGGACTCGGTCACAGAGGCATGGGCTGTGACTGCAGCCAGTGTGACTGTCTGGGCCGCATCATCCGGGAGTGTGTAGAAATACTGGCCTTCATAGATTAGTGGGCTATCACCTTGGCTCGGAGAAGTTTCTTTTTGCAACTGGGGATGATGCTGGGGAGACTCAAAACTGATCAAAGCCTGAGAATCAGTGACTGTCGGGAGCCCAGTGCTAAATGAGGTCTCTCTATCATGCCTTCCAAAGCTCAGGGAACATTGTGGAAGAGAGGGCAGGAGAAACGTCAGAGTCAGAGGATGGGGAGGAGTGCTATGGAACGCTGTCTTTGGACGGGGACATGTGTGCTATATTTCTGACCTTTGAGTGACTGTTGCTACCTGCAGGAGACCTGCACAATCTTGGGCTCTTCAACACTCCACCATGGATGGTGGAGGAAGGCACAAAAAGGCCAAATAAAAGAAGGATGAGTCGGCAAGAAGAGGTTCAGTGGAAGGGGGATGAGGAAGAAGCTTAACAAAAGATAACAGGAGGGGATTCTCGTCAAAACACACTACATACAGTGAGAACTGTCAATTATAAAAGCAGTTAATAAAATACATGCAGGGTCTGGGCGGAGACCATGGCTCAGTGCTAGAGCTCTTGCCTAGCATGCACAAGGCCCTGGGTTCAACCCCAGCACCAAAAAAGAGGGAGGGAGAGTGGGAGGAAGGAAGGAAAGAAAAAGGAAAGAAGGAAGGAGGGGGGGAGAGAACTAATGCAGGACTGACTCAGGAGGGAAGCTCTGGAACTTTTATGAAAACACCTCTTCCAGGGATTCTTACACACACACTGGTTTCTCCTCATGCTCCCTGGGGACTGGGGACATCAACCTCACACCTCACCTCCTGCAGCTCAGGCAGCCTGGATCAGATCACCTCCAGAAGAAACCACTGAACTTGAAGTTCTGCTCTGTTTTTGGAGCCTTCTGGGAAGCCCTGCCTGAAATAGACCCTGCCCCCAGCTCTTCCCACAGCCCCTTCCAGGTCCCCAGGAGGGGACAGACATCCTGCACGCTGTGCCTCTCACTCCAGTGCCACACGCTGAGGCCTGAGATTCCGGATGCTTCCCGATGTCTACAAGGTGTGCCTTTCAGGCCTCGCCTGTGTCATCTCATAACTGCCCTCCCACATTCTCCTGAAGCAGATCCATTCTTGCGGGCTTGGCAATGTAGACACAGGACCTGCTGCACAGGCAGCATGTGCACACACAGACGTACATACGCACAAGTATCCACTTATATGCATGCACAGAGGTGTGCATGAACACACATATACATGTGTACACTTGCACCCACACCAATACACACATGCACACGTTAACACACACACACACACACACACTTGATTCTAGTTCCTTCCAGTCTTGTCCCCTCGTGACTTTAATATGAACTGTCCTCTGTTGAGAGGCACAGGAGGTTATGAAGCCAGGGTAAAGGCTACTCAAAAGTGACCTGTCACCAAAGGTCTAATGGGCACCAGATTCACTGACCTTTTCCTCATCACATGGTTTGTGAACATCACCCCCCCCACCTCCTGATCTGTTCCACAGGCCTAGGGCAGGGTAAAATACCAGCTTGTGTTTGGCACCAACTGTATGCCATGATGCTTTCTAGAACTCTTCTTTTTAACCTTGACGTTATGAAGTGGGTGTGGATTTTATAGATGAAGAAACAGAGGCTCAGAGTGACCCCACTCAGGTCCCAGAGATGCCCACAGGGAGACTCAAGATGCCAGCATGGGCTCCTCCAAGTGCACATGTTCTTTACTGTGCATGAAACTTTCTCACCCCCTGGCCCCCAGGGGCCTGGCAGGCACTCATCCTGGAGCCATCATTTCCCTTCTTGCTTTTTGAGTTCTTCACCCAGCAGCCCAGCCATTTCCTTCCTCTCCCTATTCATGTTTCACCTGCTGTCAAAGGAACCCAGCAGAGGCTGAGAGGAGGGTGGGCAGGGCTGGGCCTGGCTTCTTGCCAGATCTGTCCACTAGGGAATTCAATTACACACCTGGGCCGGTTCCCCATGGGCTTCAGCCTGAAGGTGCTTCCCTGGGAACCAGGCTGGGATGGAGAGACAGCGGTGCATACCTACTCAGTGTCTGAACTTGGCTTCTATGTACAGGTGACCTTCCCACCAGCACATAAAGAAATCATGTCTCCACTCCTGGAAAGGATGATTGAGCCTCAATATGCCGACAGGTAACACAGCTTGGTGTGATGGCTCACACCTAGAATCCCAGCACCCAGGAGGCAGAGGCAAGAGGATTGTCTAGAGTTCAAGGCCAGCTTGGGCCACAGAATGTGGAATAACCAAAGGGGAGAAAATGAGGCAGGACAGAGAAGAGTGGTAAATGAGGTGATGGAGAGATGCCCTGTTTGTTCTCCAATGTTCCAGAAGAAACCTGGGGGAGACCAGCAATGTCCAGTGCAAGACACCTATGTGTCTTTTGTGTATGGGTTTCCTTGGGGGCCGAGAGGCTTATGGTAACAGGTCTGCTGCCTGCCAACAGGCTGGTGCACGGCTCCTGAAGGAGCCGTCAGAACCTCTACAAACTCTGTAAATGGTAGCTGCTCATCTCCATGAGGAGTTTGCTTTACTTTAAAAAATATATTACTAAGTGTCTGGAGAGATGGCTCAGCACTTAAAGGTGCTTGCTTGCAAAGCCTGACAGGCTGGGTTTCATGTAAAGCTAGATGCACAAGGTGGCACATGCATCTGGAGTTTATTTGCAGTGACAAGAAGTCCTGATCTGCCCATTTCTCTATTTGCAAATAAATAAATAAAATATTAACAATAAAATGAAATATATTGCTATGCGTGTGTATTTGTACAAGTGTGTGGATGTGTGTGGTATGTCTGTGTACCACAGTGCCCACGTGGAGCTCTGAGGACAATCTTGGAGGGTCCTCTCTTTCCACTTTGCTTGAAGCAGGGATTATCCTGCTTTTTTTGCCACTGTCCCTTATACATTTGGGTTCTCCTGGCTCTGCCTTCCATTGCCATAGTGCTTTGGGATCACAGATGCATCCAGGTTTATCTGAACACTAGGGAATCAAACTAGGCACACAGGCTTGCCTGCAAGTACCTTTAACCCCTGAGCTTGAGCAGTGGTTTGAGTGTAAAATGTCCCCTATAGGCTCATGTGTTTTGAATACTTGACCCCCAGCTGGTGGCAATTGGGGAGGTGGAGCCTTGCTGAGGAAGTGTGTCACTGGGATGGACTTTATGGTTTATTAGTCCATCCCACTGGGCGTTCAGAGATAGCTCACTCTTTTTTCTTTTTAATTTTATTTATTTAAGAGAGAGACAGAGACAGAGAGAAAGAGGCAGTCAGAAAAATAATGAATATGAACATGGCAGGGCCTCCTGCCACTGCAAAGTGAACTCCACTTTGGGCATCTGGCTTTACATGGATACTGGCGAATCAAACCTGGGTCATTGGGCTTTCAGGCTTGGCATCGCTGAGCCATTTCTCCAGTTCCAAAGATAGCTCTTGATGTGCCCTCCCAGCTAATGTGGGAAGATGTGATTCTAGCCTCTGCTCCGCCATGCTTCCCTTGCCAGTATGAAAGCTCCCCTTGAGATTGTAAGCTGAAATAAGCCCTTTCCGTCCATTAGCTGCTTTCAGTTAGGCATTTGTCCTAGCAATGAGAAGGTCATCTCCCCAGCCCTAGCGCCTTTCCTTTTAAGTGAGTGGAAGCCTTCAACAGGGCCCCTTTCCCTTGAGGCCCTTGGGAGAAGAGCCAGGGAGGAGCATCTGGGGAAGGGAAAGAGTGTCCCTGTGTCCTGACAGCCATTGTCCAGGACAAAGAGAAGAGGCCCCTGAGAAGGGGGGCCTTCCCCTCCTGTTCCTCTCTGTGTTGTCACCTGTGATCTGCTCTAAGCACCTCTGGGAGGTAACATTGACCTGGCACACAGCAGGCCCTCAGGTAAAGGTTCACAGTAGGGGACTGTGCTTTGGTCTCTGCCACAGAGCTGGGTGTGGACAAGTGTTGGTTGATTGAAGGTGAACCTCGGACTTAGGCATAAGGTGGGAGCGTTGAGTCAACTCTAGTTTTAGCTACACCCACAGCTTGACACAGAATCTCCAGGAGCCTCCATGATCCCCCATTCTGTGAGGGATGGGAAAGGCCTGTCCTGTTGCTCTTAGTGTGCTGCAGGGAAAGACGTGATGACAGATGGAAACATGTTTTACGTAGATATAAAGTGAAACGCGCCGTCATCA
Organism: Zapus hudsonius; assembly: GCA_004024765.1. Taxonomy (NCBI): domain Eukaryota; kingdom Metazoa; phylum Chordata; class Mammalia; order Rodentia; family Dipodidae; genus Zapus; species Zapus hudsonius. The sequence goes on along the minus strand of PVHP010020857.1, from coordinate 10,362 downwards.
CAGGGAGTTTCCTATGCATTTCCTCTACAATTGCCACCAGAAAGTTCTTCCCTCATTCTGACTTCCATCATGTTTCATATGCCTTGGTGAAGACAGATGAATCCATAGGGGAGGTCACCCAACATGGGCCTAGCACTTCAAGTCACAAGGAATATAAAGATTAAAAACAGTGTATGTCTTCTTTAAAAAAAAAACTTCCTCCACTTTCAACGGCTGTTCAGAATAAAAAAAAGTATAATTTGCTTGACTGCTCCAGCCCATCGGCTTATCACCAAGGGCCTAGCAACTCCAAGAGGGGAGGATTATGCAAACGGAAAATCAGCTTCCAAGAAAGTGGGTTAATCCAATATTACGGAGAGCAGAGAGAAGCCACTGAGACGGTGAGCTCTGGAGACAGAGCGCAGCTTCCTGGCAGGATCAGTGCAGAGGGGCCATGGTAGACAATAGTGGGGAAGGATAGGTGGCTCTGGATGAAGTCTTTAGGAAATTATTTTTGCTGGGATGGCCCTCCCCCTTCCAGAAACCTGCCTGGTGGAGCAGGAGTGACAGGCTCAGAAGCCAGTAGGGATATTCCTTGTGGAGTTTCCATAAAAGACAGACCAAAAGATCTACAGGAAAGGGCAGACTGGGGAGTCCAGGGCATCCAAGGAAGTGTCTGAGGGAGGCCAGTCCTCCATGCACTCCAGTGTCAGCACCACGGACAGCTCCCCCAAACAAGCTGTGATCTGCCTCCAGGTGCACAAGTGAGAAACCAGCTATAGGTTTGTTTCCTTTAGGACCCTGGAAGTCCAGTTGTTCCCTAATATCTTGCGGCCGTAGAAGGGAAGGTAGAATAGCCAACAGACAACTGGGATCTTGGGAGGGCTTGCTTAGCATGTGTGAGGCTCTGGGCTCCATCCCAAGTACAGCCAACCAACAATGAATAAGAGGGTGCCAGTGACACTCAGCAATGTCAACTGGATGCCATACCAGGCCATCAACAACAGGCTGCTACAAGGCTAGGTCAGGGTCAGACCCTCACTTGGAGTGCCCTCTAGATGCATGTAGAGAAGCAATGGGGTGGGTAAGGTCACAGCTTTGCCAGGTGGGAGTGACAGCCATTCAGGCTAAGGGATGGTGGGTAAGAATGGCATGTGGGGGTCTCAGGATGGAAGGCAGCACACACATTCCAGAGTAGACAGGAGTGGGAGGGCAATGACTTGGATGTGACATGGAGATGAAGTTGAGGTTATAGTTTATTCTACATGTATGTGAGCTCATCTATGAATAGGCAGGAAGAAAGAGTTCAGGGTAGAATCAAGCCAGTTCCAGGATAAGGGAGGGGAGTAACTTGGAGATGGGCAGAGCCTCAGAAATGAGGGTGAGGAGCACGGGGAAAGGGGGGTGACAGTCATTCAGACTCAGGGACTTGAGTTTACTTTGCTGCCTGTATGTCCTGTTGGTGTCAGTATCTGTCCACTGTCACAGCCTGTCACACACAGAGACCACTTCTCTCTGCACAAGACTATGGCTGTATCAAAAATCACTCTGTTGGATGGCTGAGGAAACCCTGCAATCCAAGCAGGGGCACTGAGGCAGGTGGACACTGAGGCAGCAGCTAGGAGAGGGAGGAGTGGGCCCCGGCTTCTGTTTGCTCTGCACATGAGGTAGGCTCTGCTCATACTACAGGCTTGGTTTCTCACCCTATAATACAGGCTCTGAGACTTCTCCCTCCACTTCTCTACAGAGGAAGGGACTAGAGACAGGAGGATCTGCTCTAGAGTGGACCAGATCTGACACTTTCTCTGGGGTCAGTGAAATGTACCCATCACTAACCTACTCTCCAGAAAGTTCCATTTACAGTGCTGAGGGCTTGGTGAGAGGAGGGCAGAGGCACTGGCTCCAAAATAAGTGGTGGCCAGATGAATGGGTCAATGATTGTATGGGTGGAGAGATGAGAGGCTGGATGGGTGGATGAAAGAAAAGGTAGAGAGAAGGATGGATGGATGGATAGATGTGTGGATGGGTGGATGAGAGGATAGATAGATGGATGGGTCAATGGCTGGCTTGCTGGCTGAGCAGATGAGAAGGTAGATAGAGGGATGGTTAGATGGGTAAACGGATGGGTAGGATGGATGGATGGGTGGGAAGCTGGATGGATAGATGGATGGATGAATTATGGATGGTGAATGGATGAATGCATGGCTAGAGTTTTGTGTGTGTGTGTGTGTGTGTGTGTGTGTGTGTGTGTGTGTGTGTGTGTGTGTGTGTTGAGAGATAACCGAATGACCGCTGTGCTCTTATGGGGTCTCGGCACAGACAGAATCACTCTGGAAGAACGCAGAATTAATGAATATCCAGCTGACATTCTTCTGGGCCATCCATGTTCAGGTTGAATCTAGGTAGCAGCCTTTTGGTGGTCAATGAGAAATTCCCAGACCATAGGCCACATCTGAGAAAACCACCTGGCAAATACTTTCTTAGGAGGGTCATTGTTTTAATGGTATCTACCAGAACAGGAAAGGCAGAGACAGCTGATAAGAGGGACTGGGTCTAGGCCAGGCCATCCTTGATTTAGCACCTGCCCAGACAGAGCTCAGAAGGAAGACCAACAGGCTTCAATTACAGCACACTGTCTGTCTCTCTATGTCCACACTCCCGAGCTCCCCTCTGCCCTCTCCACACTCTCCACCCTTGGAGCTGAGAACATAAGCACTAAAGTATTCTGCCTCTCCAGCCCAGGCTCCAGCACCTGCCAGAGTCATGGGCTTGGTGGAAGGACCTGGGCCTCAGTTTCCCCATCTGCAGAATGGTGACAATAGCAACAGAACCCTTCTCATATGGTGGTCTGATGCATTAGTGGTCATTCATAAAATGCTCATCACATAATAGCCTTGCTGTCATTCTAGATTTGTTCCTCTGAACTTGCCCTTGCTTGTTGGACCTCTGCTGGAGGTGTCCTCGGCTGGGCCCTGACTTTCTCTACCCTTCCAAGCTGGGCTGAGAGCTTTGGTCCCTGGAGCTCTGACAGCTCCCAGGGAGAAGTGAGGTAAGGGTCTTCCATCATTCCAGATGAGTCCTGGAGGAGGCATGTACCAGTCACATCAGCCCCATCAGAGGAAGCAGAGATGGTGGTCCAGGGCCTTCATTGCCTACATCTCCCCTCCACCTCCTCTTCCAGACCAAATGTCAGTAATAAAGTCATGTTGAACTGCCTGTCCCTTTAATTAGTACTTTGGCAAAGGAGAGATTCCCTGGGAAGCATTAAAAGGTTTTAAAATTCTCTTTATTGAGCCACCTCTGAGAGCCCATGCTGGATGGCAGAGGTGGCTAAGTCTAGCTCACAGCAACTTGAACAGAACTACAGAGCTGGGCAGGCTCCACACTGCTTCTGAGAGCCAGTGGACTGGTGCCAGAATCCTGGGACTTTGCTCAGCCCCCACAGAGAATCCGTTCTCTCTCTTACCCCTGCTCATTGGATTCGGGAAAACAGATTCTCCTCCACATGTACACACCACCCCATCACACACACATGCCACACACCTTTGAGACAAGATTTTGCTATGGAGCCCAGGCTGGCCTAGAACATGGATCCTCCCCTCAGCTTCCAGAGTCCTGGGATTACAGGCACACTTCACCATGCCCATCCAGAAACCCACTTACGGACAGTGCAGCTGGCCAGGTGACTTGTGGGAACTTGGCTGCCCTGTGGTCCCTGGGGCATGAGATTGAGGGTGCTTAGCTGGATCCTACAGCAGAGACCCGGGGCCCCAAGGCCAAGTGGACCCTTGTAGTAGAGTCAAGTGTGGGGAGGAGGCAGCCTTCTTGGGGATGAGGGACACTCATTCTGCTCCTCTTGATTCCCGAGGAACTTTGACCTAGTGAGAGGAGAGTCCTCAAGGCCATCCACCAGGATTCAGCACTTGTAAGACATACAGACCCACACCTCAGTTTCCCCATTTGAAAAGTATGTGTGATAACAATAAAGCCAGAGCCATGGGTTCAGAATATTAGAAATCAGACATAGGGTGGTTAGCATATTTCCTGGGACTTGGCAAGAGCTGGCCAGCTCACAGGTTATGGGGTGCAAGACTCAGGTGCAAGGGGCCCAGCATCCCCGTCATGCTCCCAACTCCCATCGCTGAAGATCTCCACCATCAGCTGTAGGCTCTTCCCTCCATGGTTTCACTCCGTCTTTGCAGCAACCCCACGAGGCCGACATCATAAGCTCCCTCCTCTGAAAGGCAAGTCTAAAGCTCCAAAGGAGGAGAGTCAGGGTGCAAAGTGAGGAGGGGGCTGAGGTGGGATTAGACCCCATGGTCTTCATCACTCTTCAGCATATTTGGTTCCTTCTCCTCAGAAGAAAGGAAAGCCAGCAGTAGATGCTTCCAGTGTGCAAGACCATCGCCCCAGAATTTTCTTCCCTCCCTTGGTCTCAGACTCCCTGAGCTTCCCCAGCTATCTGTACACTTGGCCTTGCTGGGGAGGGAGGAACCTGGAAGTCTCTGCCATGCATGAGAAGGCACATGGGACACTCAAACCTGGCCTCTGATAGCTGCTGACCATGTCTGTAGCTGGGGGCAAGACCATGGCCACCCCTGTGGAGCACTTCCCCTGATAAGAGGAAGAATAATGGGCCTTGGGTGAGTCAAGCACCAGCCTGAGCACCCTTGTACATGCCGGGCAGGCTGAAATCATAGTGTTCTGGAGGCTGAGGCAGGGAATCCCTGGGACCAGCTGGCTAGCTAGACTACCTGAGCCAGAAAGCTGTGGGCTTAAGAGAGAGACCCTGCCTCAAAACTAAGGTGGAGAAGGATCAAGGAAGACACCCGATGTCAACATTTAGCCTCCATGTGCACATATGAGCGCACACATACATAAACACACACATGCACACCACACGCACATACATATGCCAAAAAGTGAGCAGGGAGGACTTGAACATCTCCAAAGGCCGTGTCTGAAATTTTATGGCTGTGACCTTCAAAAGCCTTGGCCAGAGAATCTCTCAGTCCTCTGAACTCATGGGGCAGAGCACAGCCACTTGAGGAATTTGACCCCATCCTCCAAAGGAAGAGGGATTATTATCAAGAGAGCGTGCTGGGTATGGACCCCAGTTAAGCATGACAGCAGGTGGCGTACAGATACTGAAATCTCCTTCTGCTTCTCTGCGCCCTCATTGTCACCAGGCACAAACAGCCATCATCCCACCCATTTTTCTAGAAGACCATAGGAGCCTCCCAACCCTCCTGTCCATGCACTTACTCCTGTCCTCCTGTCTCAGTGTGGTCACCAGATCCCATTTTATTGTCCCCTCCTTGAGCATCCAGGAAAACTACATTTCCCAGCTTCCCTTGCAGCTACCCTTCTGGCCAGAGAAATCTGAGCAGAAACAGCCTGAGCTACTTGCAGAACCCTAAGAATAACTATGAGGCTCTCTTGTGTCTTTGTCCCTTTTGGGCAGGCACCATGCGTATTGAGAGGCGATGATCACCAGATGCAGTGAGCCTGGAGCCAGGATCACCCCATGGAGGACAGCTGTACACCTGACGTTTGAATGGGAAATCAACCATTTTTGCATCCTGCCACTGAGATCAGGGGGCTGGCTTGTTAATGCTATCCTGACATCTGACAGGCTCTAGGCCATAGCCAGAGTCTTTTTGTTGTTGTTGTTATTTATTTGGTTGGATTTTGAACATAGGGTCTCACTAGTCCAGGCTGACCTGGAATTCACTATGTAGTCTCAGGATGGCCTCACTTCAATCCTCCTACCTCTACTTCCTGAGTGCTGGGATTAAAGGTGTGCACCACCACATCTGGCCAAAGTCTTTTTTTTTAAAGTGTGTGTATGTGTGCGTGTGTGTGTGTACATGTATGTGAAAATCACATGCTTGGGGTATGTGAAGCCCAGGAAACTTTAGGCATCTAAAGTTCCTTAATACTGAGTATCATCCATATAATTTATTTATTTATTTATTTATTTATTTATTTATTTATTTATGAGACAGGAACTTTCACTGGCCTGGAGCTCACTAATTAGGCTATACTGGCTGACCAGTGAGCCCCAAGGATCGACTTCTTTCTCTGCCTCCCAAGCACTAAGCATGCATCACCCTACCCGGCATTTTCACATGGGTGCTGGAGATCAAACTCAGGCACCTATGCTTGCAACGCAAGCACTTTCCACCTGAGCCATCTCTCCAGCCTCCAGAGAATTGGGGGAGGGGATTTAGATCATGCCACTTAAACACTCCCACAAGTCTCACGACACTAAAGAATAATGCTACAAGACCCTTTGTGAGATATCCTGTCTCCTCTCCGGATGAAACTCTCCTGCATTTTGTCCCAGAAGCATAGCCTGGACTCTGGACAGTGTGCCCAAGTTTGTTTCCTGGCTGGTATCTTCCCTGCCTGGCATGCTCTCCCGCTAGGCCCTTGCATGGCTCCTTCCTTCTGTTTGTAAAAAAATATTAAAATACTTTTAAATTATTTATTTGGAAACAGAGAGAGGGAGAGAGAGGAAGAGAATGGGTGCTCCAGGGCCTTTTGCCATTGCAAATGAACATCAGATGCATTCGCCACTCTGTGCATCTGGCTTCACATGGATACTGGGGAATTAAACCCAGGTAATCGGGCTTTGCAAGCAAGCACCTTTAACTGAGCAAGAGCCATATCTCCAACCCCTACAACATATTTTTGTTGTTATTTTTTGTTTTGAGGAAGGGTCTCGTTTTAGCCCAGGCTGACCTGAAATTCACTATGTAGTTTCAGGGTGGCCTTGAACTCAGAGATATCCTCCTATCTCTGCCTTCCAAGTGTGCTGGGATTAAAGGTGTGTATCACCATGCCTGGCCTCTTAAGACATATTTTATTTATTTATTTGAAGGAGAATGAAAGGAAGAGAGAGAGAGAAAGAGAGAGAGAGAGAATGATTACAGAAGCACCAGGGCTCTTACCACTACGAATAACCCCCTGATGCATGCTCTTCATTGTGCATCTAGCTTTATATGGGCACCATGGAATCAAACCCCAGGCCAGTATGTTTTGCAAACAAAATGCTTTAAGCGCCGAGCCATCTCCCAGCCCCACCCCTCCTTCCTGTCATCCGGAGCCAGCTTCAATGTCACTCTCTAAGACCAGTATCCTAGTCATTCTTCATCATATCCCACTCAATTGTCTGAACCACACTTAATTCTAGCTGCTATTTTCTTGCTAATTACTTAATTAATGGTCTGTCTCCTTACCCCAGCAGAGGAGGGACTTTGTTTGCCTTGTTCACAATTATACTCTGGTTCTTAGAATAGTTCCTGGCTCATGGACACGACCCATACTGATGGGAAAGGAGCATGAGTCTTTGATTCCATGAGGTTGGTGACTGTCCCCACACTGCCCCAGAGGACACTGAGCCATAGAGAGCTTCAAGCCAGAAAGGAGCAGAGCTCAGATTTCGGCTGGCTGCCTCCTACTCTGCAGCCAGCTCGATGCTGTGTACATTTGGAGCCTCTTTTGCAGACATCTTCACTGGGATTTATGATACATCAAAAAGAAGAGAAGAATCTGCTTCTAGAAATGGCTCTCAGTGCAGCCGCTGCTGTTGGGGGTTCCCAGTCCGAGAGGGGGGACATGGTCCTTCCTTCCAGAGGGATATCCACACTGATGCCAAGAACATAACCCAGGTGCCTGAGAACCACAGGCTGTTTGTAGAACCATGTGGACATGAATGCTAGAAAGGAGGCATGAATGAATTCGGGGCTTCCGAAGAGAAGGAAGGACAGGGGAAGAGAGCAGCCAGAGAGATGGAGAGGCAGAGAGGAACAGGGGCAACCAGCGCTTGGAGCATTATCTGTCTACCCCCAGTTCCTGCCTCTTCTCCAAGGGGAAAAGGAGAGCTGACTGCTTCCTAGAAGAACCAGGAAGGAATTCAGAACCCTCTGAGACCTCCCTGGCAACAGGACATGGTCAGGAGCCGGGCCTGGGGTCTAGGCTCAGATTGGCACCTACTCACCTTACCAGCACCTACGTCCTGAGCCCAGGGCAGGCGGGAGGTAGACATGGGGATTAAATTCCTGGAGGCTTACAAATGAGGCTGGCTGTCTGCTTCGATGGTATTTTAGCAGTTCTACCCTCTGACCTCTAGATAGCCACAGCAGCAGGCCACCCCGTTCTAATGGAAAATCCCAGCAGCTCAGCGCCACCAGAGCCCCAGAAAGCACGCTGCCTAGACAGGTACTGAGGGATTTCTCTTGACAGCTTGAGTCTCCCTCAAATGTCAAGTTGGCCAGCTTTGCCAGGCTCCATGTAGACCATGTCCAGGGGACCCAAGAGGGAAACCCTCAGAGGCTTCTCTCTCTCTCTCTCTCTCTCTCTCTCTCTGTGTGTGTGTGTGTGTGTGTGTGTGTGTGTGTGTGTGTGTGTGTGTGTGTAGTGTGCAGTGGAGGCCAGCAGACAACCTGAGGTGTCATTACTCAGACACTATCCTCCCTTCCTGAGACAAGTTCTCTCATTGGCCTGGAGCTTGCCAGTTAGGCTAGATTGGCTGGCCAGTGAGCCCAGGGATCTGCCTGTCTCCTCCTCCCCAGTGCTGGGACTATAGTTCTGTACCACCATGTGATTCTGGGATCTCCAGGCTTATACAGCAAGAACTTTACCCTCGAGCCATCTCTCCAGCCTGCTGGGATTTTTTAAAAAATATATTAAAAAAAATTAATTAATTTGCTTTTTTGTTTGTTTGTTTTTTGAGGTAGGGTCTAGCTCTAGCCCAGGTTGACCTGAAATTTAGTCTCAGGCTGGCCTCAAACTTATGGCGATTCTCCTAGTGCTGGAATTAAAGGCATGTGCTACCATGCTCGGCTTGCTGGGGCATTTTTTTTAATTAAGTAAAAACTTTAAGTATGAACAAGTCATGTGTTGGTACCGTTTCCCTCCTCCCTGCCCCCTTCCACTGAGGGCCCTCCTAAGTGGAATTGTTGGTATGCTTCATGGAATTGAGAGCTATGTGTTGATCAAACAGCAGTCAGTCATGGGGGGGGTGTAGCTGGGCATTTTTAATCCTAACAAGCTAGCTGGATCTCCTTTGGTGTGTCCTGTGGGCACCTCTCTCTCCTCACTCATCTAGGGTCTTTCCTCTGGAGCTATGTTTATTCTGGCTAATGGCTCTGTACGCCCAGCAGAGGGGGCTTTGGAGGGCAGACAGGACGGGGAGACTAGGCATCTGCAGTACAGTGGTCTTCAGCAGCCCTGCGTTCTGAGCCCAGCGTATCAACCAAGGGCAGATTGAAAATGCAGTCAGGCTACAGTGGCTGTGTCCCACTGAGCATGTGCAGATTTCTCTCCTAGCTACACAGCTATATCTGTGGGTGACTGAAAGCACATGGAAGGACTATGTAAGTTAAATTCTAATGTCACAGCATTTTAGAGAAGGGGCTAGAGCACCCATGGAGTTTGATGTCCCGGAACCCATCTCCCATGAACTCTGAGGGGTGACTACAGGTATTAAATGGGTGTACATGCTGAGGCCAAAGCTGAACCACTGTTAACTCATACTTATATGATCCTCAGCAAGTCTCTGCCTTTCTTTCTGTGCCTCACTTGACAGGACCTACCCACAGGGCAGCTCTGAGGAGACAAGAAGCTGGGTATATTCCAAGTCTTATTACGTCCATCCTGCTGTCAGCTTTCAACGAATCCCAGTTTCTGTTACTACTATGGCTGCTATCCTGAGTGACCCTAGGGAGAGCCCTGACCACAGCCCCAAGAAATCGTGTCTTATCTCTGAACCTCAGTATAGGGCAGCTACTTAGAGCTCCTGTCCCGGGTAAAGCATGGGTAGCTCTTAGAGCCAGCATGGCCCAAATCAAGAGGGGCTCAGCCTCACCTCGCCTCCCAGAGTGGGAAGCAGCCTCCTGCCTTGGCTCTGACGTATGACCCACTATGCGTCAAGAGGGTCCCTCCAAGTGACTTCCAACCCTGAGACATGGCAGAGACATGGCTGATCTCTGTTGCCACACAGATGCCCTAGACAAGCTGTCACAAACCCAAATGATAATTTGGGGTGAATTAACACTAGGTGTGCTGAGCACAGGACATGGTGACCAGAACACACAGGGCATCAGTCACCCTTGGTTTCCCAAGCCAGCACTCCAGAGGCTCCAAAGGTGAAGCATTGCAGGAGGCCAGAGAACCCCAAGGGAGCACGAGTGCAGGGTAGGTGCTGAGAATCTGCCAGAGGCTGGAGATCAGGCTCCCAGGGTGACGAAGGTGACGGAGGCTAGGAAAAAGTCTGTAAGGTCACAGGTGCCAGGGAGAGAGGGAAGAGGTTGCCACACAGCCATAAGACAAAGAAAACCAAGAGCTTGGGTGCAGCAGGAAGGTGGAGATGGGCCA
>PVHP010020856.1:0-30393 GCA_004024765.1 Zapus hudsonius | reverse complement strand
AAAACATAAAATCCTCACAAGCATACTGTAACCTATTGAGCAAGTAGTGGTCGTCGACTGGCAAGAGGGGCCATGAGTGGTAGGGGAGAGAGTCTAAGCCTGTGAATAATTGATCAGTCTGACAACCCCTGGTTCCAACCACAGGTTCCTTCCCTCACTGAGCTGTTGACCAAAGCAACCCATGAGGTTCCAAAAACAAGACAGAATTCTGTCAAAGCCCTTGAATGCCCTCCCTAGGCCTGAGGCAAAACCCTGTTGCTGAAGAAACCACAGAAAGCCATAGATCAGTATTGAGAGACCCTTCGAGGTCCAGAATGGTAACCAGCCCCAGATGGCAGTTAGTGTAGTGCTGGAAGGCACTGCACAAGCTGCCAGGGGAAACTGATCAACAACAGCTGGAGTAAACAGAGACCACTGGCATGAAACACAGTCTGCGGCCATGAATAGGCTGACCATACCTCCTACTGGGAGAGAACAGCGAACCAAGAGAGGAGCACTTGTGCAATAGAAGGAGCCTAGGCCTGGGGGAGACAATCAACAGTTTTTAATTTTGGCCAAATTTTCCACTTAGTGAGGGGGACCTCTTGTCTGGAACTGGGGATTCAGGGCAATAGGCACCGGATCCCGGACTCTTGGGGCTCTCAAGAAAAGATGCACTATGGGAGCGATTTACAGGGAGGCTACTAAAAATAGAATCTAGGTAAACCAGAAATGTGTATATTTGTTAACCTACACTGATCTCACTCTCCAATGGAGAATTGTATTTGTATTTTTCAGGATGCAGCGAGAGAGTTGTGGCCCATCTAACCCTATCAACCGGCTGTAGGCCGATAGCTGAGATTCTGGCTAGAGAGGAGCCACCACAGTCATACCGTGGAGGATCTATATGGAGCTCTGCAGAGAATGAGGGGATGAACAAGGGACCCACAGCCACAGCCATTCAATCAACACAGGATAAGCCAGGGTGACAGAAACCAGCAATTTTCGACACAAAGACCCCTAAGCTCACAAAACTAAAGCCGCCTTAATACTCACCCACCACGACTCAAGGAACTGAGTGAGCAGAAGAGGGGGCGGAAAGATCGTGTGAGCGTGGTGGGGGAGATTATCAGAGGCATGGGACCCCTCAGTAATAACACATTTGGGTCAGGAGAACCGGACTGAGTACTACTCCCCTGCCACAAGGACTGATCCAGACAGCCCACGGAGGAGGATATCCAGCTGATTGGGGATGGGGGGGCATTGGGGAATTGGGGATAATGACTCATTGTTGGCCCACTAAATAATGTAACTCATTATGGACAATTATAAAAAAAGATTATGCCAGAAGGAAGAAAAAAAAAGAGTATGCTTCCTATTGTCTTTTTTTTTTTCTGCTTTTCTGGTACAGCTATGCTTAACCTTAAAATTAATAAATTTTTTAACTGTGAAGACTGTGAGTGTTAAATAGAAAAAAAGGAATGGAGAAATTCAGCAATTACACGTATCTTTCTATATCCATGAGATGAGAGGCTAGCTCAGGATCCTGCAGACATCCAACTGCCTGAATGCCCAGGCCCCTTGTGTAACATGGCTTAAAGATCTGCTTCCAGCCTATGCATTCTCCCCCATATTTTACGTCATCTCTAGATGATTTAGGACATAAAAACGAATGTCAACCATAGGTATGTTCTTGTTATACTGTATTGGTTAGGGAATCCTAACAAAAAAGTCTTTGCATGTTCCCTAGTTATATGATTATTTTTTCCCACCCTGTGGTTGAACTGACCATGCATATCACGGGAAGTTCCTCGTGTCCTGTGACACCTTATTGCCCCCAACCCCAGGCTCTAGTTCCAGAGCTATTAATCTCATGGCTCTCCCTCCTCCAGACTAGGGAAGGCCAGTAAAAGAAAACCCTTGGGTAAGAATCCAGTGGACTGATCCAGAGTGCTGGGTTTGCCAGCCTCTGTAGTAAGAGCTTTGCATCTTGGTTTTGGAACAGCAGAAGATATTTTGGTTGCAATATTCTAATTTGTGGTACCAAATGCCTCAAGATTTAGTCAAGGATTAAGCCTGTGGTTTCACTTCCTTCTTCCTGGGAGTACGAAGTGTTTGAGTCGAGCCACCAACCCATATCCCTGCCAAGGAAACCTATTTGCATTTCTCATGTGTGGAAGCCCAGTAAATGTTGATTGCTTCCAGCTTATTGTCACAGGCCTGCTCTTCGTTCCATTCCGTTACCAAATAATGAAACCTCAAACAGAGGCCTGTCTGTGGGCCTAACAGGAAGCATGACTCACGCCTCTCACTGAAAGAGAAGGGAAACTGCAGTGATGTACTTAACTGGTTGAAAATGTCCCCTGCCATCAACTCTGTAACATTCATTAGAAACCCTGGTCTTCACAATGTGTCTTTCCCAGCCATCATAGTTGTGGGCTAAGGGCAGTTTTACTTCAAAAAAAGGAATGTGTTAACAGCACACAGGGGATACTGTGGAACTCCAGCTGGAAGGAGCTTCACTGTTTTTGCATCCTTGCATAGGTATTACTATCTATCTTTCCCTCCCTCCCTTTCGTCTTTCCTTCCTCCCTCCCTTGCTTCCTTCCTTGCTTTCTCTTTCTTTATTTGCTAAAAATGCCAACACAAATAAAGAAGTAGTGTTTGGTTCATATCTAGTGAAAGTCTGGTGATTGGGCCTTATGATTCTCTAATTAACCCAGGTTTTTACCTGCCACTTAGTTCATTTGTTTTGTCATAGGAAATAGATTCTGCTGGGTCTCAATGCCTGTCTCTAAGGACATGGTTTGGAATAATAGAACTCTCATCGTTATCTAACCGTGGAGAGAAATACTACACTTACTGATTTGCTAACCCTAAGGTGATCACGAATCATTGGCCAGAGGCCTGGAACTCTTAGACCTGTGAAAGGTGAAGACAGGTTGGCCTAGGCCACTCTGCCTCTCGCCTAGTCCCCAGCAGTGAAGTATGTCTCCTGCCAATGTCAGCCAACCCCATGTCAGGGTCTTTCATGGAGCTAATAACGAGGACACCCATAGGGCCCTCTGGGGAGTGCAAGTAGATTTATTTCTCAGAGAAGACATGTTGGTGACTGCAGATTCAGTAAAATTCTCTTATGATTTTTCCAAATCTCCAGAGTTGTATGTTTATTTTTCTAATACAGAAGCTGTTTTCTACAAAACCGTTCCTGGCTTGTGTTTGGTTTCTTTCCCAAAATTGTAATCTAGTTTCTGTAACATCATCCCAGCACCAAAAATAAAGTCAGTTGCTTTAAATGCCATATGGAATAAATAAATGTTTCAAAACAGATCAAATTTAATTCCTTGTAAAAATTCTCAGCACTGGTTACTCTTATTAAATATGTAAGGCCGGCAAAGGCCAAGGCCATTGGCAGGCCTGAAAAGGAGAGATGAGAGTGAGAGACGAAAGTCATTTCGTGAATTAGAAAGTGATGGCAGGATTGTTATTTTTATAACTTCCCAGAATAATAACAATAAAAAGTACAGGCTTACAGCTGAAAATTGGCTAGGGACCCCAGCCTGGCAGGTCGAGCAGGGCACATAAACTGAGAGACAGTAGATAGAGCATCCAGATGGTGACGTCCTTAGTACACGTTTAAAATAGTCACCTTTGGAGGGAAATGTTACCACTGATTCAGCACACACTCTGTTTCTGCCTTGGTGCCAAAGGAAATTTAAAAGACAACAACAACAATAACAAAGAAATTGGGTGGTTCTGTCATTCAGGAGCTTAGTCTCTAATAGGAATGAGGTTTTATCTAACACTGAAAATAATTTTAAACACGTAAACCCTATTATAGACCTGGTGATTGCACCTGGTGGGTTTCAGTAGGGATATTTCTGATATGTGAGAAACCAATACATGGCAGACAGCATGTCTGTGACTTTCTATTATCAAAAATCAAAACCAAAAGTAATTTATGAGTTAAGCATTATAATGTTTATTTCACCAAAAAGTAACAGAAAAACAGAAAGGTGCACATCTTTCTCAAAAACCTGGTTCAGGAGGGCAGAGGCAACCTGCAAAGTGAGGTTTTCCACCACACCACAAGTGTTCTCCTGTGATCTGACCCTGCATTACGAATTTGAAAATCTTGGTTAAACATCAAGCCAGATGGAAGTAAGAAAAACCACTATCTTCTCTTTCAGGGGAAGGAATTGTGGGTTCAATCAATGACTTTATTTTTGTAATTCAAGAAAAAAGAGATATGTGCTTGATACATACAAATGCATATATACATACGTATATAAATTCTGTTTTTCTTGTGTTATCCTAGAGGGAAGAAATTGAGGGAGGTCAGTGAATTTGCTCAATATCGATGGTCAGCCAGCTTCATGTTTCTACTCAGAGAAGTGAAGATATAGTTTCTGTCCTCGAGTTTATAATTACATAGAAAACAAATTAATTCATAACCAATCACAATCCAATGAGGTAGTTGCTATGAAACAGCTGTACATGTTCCATGAGGGGGACAAGGGAGAAGAAAGGAGCATTTGGACTTGGGGCGGTCCACAGATGGTTACACTGAGGATTAAGTGACTCATTCAGCTGACAAGAGGAAGTGAGTCCAAGCAGGAGAAACCCCACTTACATGCAGAGGGAGATAGAGAGAAGAGAGAATGGGCACACCAGGGCCTCTAGCCCAGGGCCTCTAGCCACTGCAAAGGAACTGCAGATACATGCACCATTTTGTTCCTCTTGTTTTATGTGGGTACTGGGGAGTTGAACCTGGGTCCTTAGATTTGTAGGCGCGTACCTTAACCACCAAGCCATCTCTCCAGCCTCCAGAAATCCCACTTACAAAGATTCAGATGGTGCAGGTCACCTTAGCTAGATTTAGGCACACACTGGGTTGAAGTGAACTAATTTGGTCTTTTTTTTTTCTGTCAATGGGCTATACAATAGTAAGCATCTTTGAATATGAACAGATAAAATATGTGTATTTCTGAAGTTATCATTGATATCAAATACTGCATGTGTACATAAATCTTAATTTGATCTAGTTTAAAAATCAACAACAAATATCGTAGTAATTTTTGCCATTTATCATCCAGAATCTTTTGTCCAAAATAGTTTAAGTGCTTTTGGGTGAATTATCTTATATAACATTTGTAGTAATCCTTTAGGTAAGGCACTAAAATTAACCTATTTCATTAATGAGAAAAATGCAATTGAAGGTAAAATTTTTGTACTTATGCCCCATGAGTCTTTGGGAGCACCTTGGGCAGTAGATGAGACAGGGGACATGTATGTCTGTGATTCCTAGTGCATTGTGGGAATTTCCTGATGGACAGGAACATGTTCACAGTGTGTCAGAGTTAAATGTTATTGAATATTTGTTTCTACTTTGAGTCTTCTCTTTCTTATTAAACAGGGATCATTTTGCATATTTTCTGTTTCATTAAAGTGAAAGCTTCACTTTCACTACCAGGCTGGCATTGAGAATAAATTTCCTGGGTGTCAGGACTGTAAGGAGGAAGCATTAGTATCTTTACCTTACTCAGGTTCATGGTTGACACTTCTGTAGCAGACAGATTAAGAAGAGGCAGGCATGCAAATATACTTGAGGTAAGGTTTTTTAATGAATTTATTTTTTCATAAGTAGAAACTTTTTTATGTACAATTCATATACATATCCCTCCTCCCTGCCCTCACTCCACTGAGGCCCTCCTTGGTTGGATTGCTGGGATGTTAGTGTGGGGGGCAATGCCTCAGGGTATTCCCCCACCATGGCTCTTACAATCTTTCTGCCCCTCTTCTGCAAAGTTCCCTCAGTCATGGTGGGTAAGTTTTAAGCCTACTGTAGCGTTGAACTCTTAGTAACCTCTGGATTTCTGCTTTGGAATGTCTTGAGTATCCTCCGTTTCAGTCTCCATCACTCCGGTGCAGGTTGTCTGGCTTGCTATGGAAGCAGCTTGATGTAAATTTTACATATTATAAGAGATTATTATAAGTGTACAACAAAATTTAAACAAGTATCCTAGCTTGTTTTGCTATCTATTTAAAGACAGAATCGTGTTATGTTATCAAGACTGGCCCGTTACACCCTCAAGTGATCCACCTGCCTCCGCCTCCCAAGTGCTGGGACTGTAGGTGACATGCTTATCTGTATCTTGTATATTTTAATGCTTAGTTTTGATAAAGCATAGGCTCTTGGATAGATGTGTGACTGGGCAAAGAGGATGTGATTTAATGATAGCTGGTGGGGGGTGTGAAAGGTCAGCTTGGAGTCTTTTCTGCACCCCTGTCACTTCAGAGATAAAGATGGTCTTTCTTGAGTGCAGAGAGAGGGCATCTCTGGAGTGTGAGTCCCCCAACTTACTTCAAGGGAAGGTCACAGTTCTCCTTACCTTGCTTCAAGGTGAGAAGGGGGAAGAAGGAACAAAGAACCTACTTGCTTTTGCTATTATCTCAAATGCCATAGTGCCATACTTGGGTCAGTATGTCTTGAATTCTATCAATGATAACACAATTTCCTCCAGTACCTGAAATGAAAATTAAAATAATTAAATAAAATAAAAAAATGAAATTAAAATAATTGTTGTACTTTGGTTGAAAAAAAAAAAAGGCGCTTCAAGTTCCTATTGATTAGGTATCACTGTGTTGCTTTCCTCAGTTATTTTCAAAATAGCATTTTTCCAAATTACATAATAGTGACATTTTGAATACAGAAAAGTTTGGGGCAGAAGAAAAATATGTTGAGATGAGATCCTGGCAAGAGATGAGCTACCACAGTCACATTGTGGAGGATCCATATGGAACCCTGCAGAGAATGACAGGATGAACAAGGGAACCACAGCCACAGCCATTCAATCAACAAAGGATAAGCCAGTGAGACAGAAACCAATGATTCTGGACACAAAAACCCCTAAGCTCACAACATTAAAACATCCTTAATGCTCACCCACCACGACTCAGGGAACTGAGCGGAAGAGGGGGCAGAAAGATTGTGAGAGCCATGGTGGGGGAGAATATCAGAGGCATGGCACCCCTCAGTAACAACACAGTTGGGTCAGGAGAACCGGCTGAATTCTAGGCTATCCATGGTCCCCTACCACAAAGACTGATCCAGATGGCCCATGGAGGAGGATATCCAGCTGACTGGGGATGGGGAGGGGGGCAATGAGTAATTGGGGATAACAACATATTGTTGGCCCACTAAACAATGTAACTCATTATGGACACTAAATATATATTAAAAAAGAAAAAAATATGTTGAGAAAATGATGCATGCCCTATTTCAGAATAAAAATATTAACACTTCCATATGTCTGCACCAAATATAGGATCGTTATCATCAGTTCCATCAAATCCTTCAGTTAAGGGTTCCCTTCATCTTCTCACCATTTTCCAGACCAGTTCATTTTTTGCTTTTATATTGTAATTTAGTTTACTCTTTGATGCTTTAAAATATTTTAGTTCAACCAGATTTTATTTTTAACCCATTCTTTGGTCCCTAGAGAAGAGGAGGAAACTTCCAGCCCTTTGTAGGAAATATTTTCTACACTTTCTTTTGAAAGGTAGCAATTTTATAAATGTGCTTTGGCTGTAAATCCTATTTTATACCTCCTAAATGAAGCCTGCATTGCATAAAACATTTTTGCTAGCTGAATAAAAGGTTATTTCATCTATTTCACTGTACAGGATACCTGCCTACCCAGGAGAAAGGCAAACCAATTACATAGATACTTAGGAGAAATAAAATGCTCATAAAATATGTAGGGGGTGCTGGGGAGATTGCTCAGTGGGTAGAGTGTTGGCCAAACAAGTGTGAGGACCTGAGTTCAAATTCCTAGAATCCATGTTTTTATAATGGGTTCACCTATAGTCCCAGCACAAGGGAGGTGGAGATAGGTGGATCCCTAGGGTTTACTGGCTAGTTAATCTATCCAGATTGATGAGATCTTACTTCCATAAGACACTGTTTCTAAAGAAAATAATGTAGAACACTACTGAGGAAGACACCAAATCTAGACCTCTGGCCTCCATAAGTATGTGAGAATGGGCACCGGCATATATATGTACACCAAACAATACAAATATGCACACACAGGAATGCACTTTACACGAACACACATACATATGCAAAAATAATTATGTAAGGCTACAGTTCTGATGAATTATACATAATATAAATGCCTATTTTTTTCTAAATGCAATAACTATACAAATGATGTTAGATTTTATCATGATAAAAAATGTAGGAGGAATAGATTTAGAATCTGTGGGAGGAAAAATGATTTCTGGTTTGAACATTTCAATTTGGAACATTTAGTGGATTTACATTATGGTATCTTGACTTAGATGTTGGAAATATGAGTCTTATCCAGGGAAGTATACAGGACAAGGGTTACATTTACAAGAATTAGCAGCTTCATGTATAAATTTATAGAATTTATAGAACAGTAAAATTATAAGAGAAAACATAAATATAGATTAAAAATGAAATGGAGATCAAGTCTAATATTTTTGTGACAGGGAGAATCTACTTGAGTATTATAATTGAGTTATTAGAAAGAGAAAAAACCAAAAAAGGCACAAAATTTTCTGTGTCAGTTTTAATGATGCAGAAACAAAGTTAGATAAAAAATGCAGAATCCTTTACTTTGGTGCATGGTATTTTATGATGGTCTAAACCAGCACTTCCCATGCTCTCAGGCAGTCTGATGACCTAAAGGGCTTCTCAAAGTGAGTAAGAGGGCTTTAGTCTTAGGTGTTCAGTAGATCTGAAGTAGGGGTTCAAGATGTGCATTTGTAACATTCCCTGGTATCCCCGATGCTGTTGGCACAGATAAGACATTTGAAGATAAGATATTTGGTTTATGCAGATAGAAGACACCTGTCAATCTTTGACAGAGAAGGGTAGGAATGATGGAGGACTAGAGCACAGTGAAGTCACCCAGATCCTGCAATTCATAGTTTAAGAAACTTAGCTTTGAACCTAGCCAAATAGCTGCAGAAGTGGAAGGATACAGGAAAGTATATTTGAAGCCAGCTAGCTGTTTACCTATCCATCCCTTTGATCAATATACATTTAATTATGGAATATCTACTGCATTTGCATTCACTTGTAAATGGGAAGTCTTGGCTTTGTAAGTCATTTCTCCATTACTACCATTTTGAGATATAGGATTTAAAACACAAGTTTTTCTTTTTATGGTAAGGCATCGATTTTAAAGGTATGTTTTGACTATGAGATGTCCCCATTCGGCCCATGTTTTAAATGCATGCTCCCTTAGCAGGGCCACTATTTCAGGAGGCTATGGAACTTTAGGAGGTGGCAAAGTCCCTGATGGACCTCTGCTTCCTGTGACACTTTTTATCTCCCTATCTGATGTGATGTGAATAGATTCTACCAAACAGTCCCACAGCCATGAACTGAGATTCTCTGGCAAGCCTTACACACCATGATGCACAGAAACCCTTCGAAACCATTAGACAAAGGGATATTTTCCCTTGAGTTGTTTCTGTTGGGTATTGGGGTTGCAATCACACAAAAATAATGAATACAGCTAATACTCTATAACAAAATGTATCTGAACTCCAGCTAAGTGTGGTGGTGCATGTCTTTAATCCTAGCACTCAGGAGGCTGAGGTAAAAGGGTTGCCATGATTTTAAGGGCAGCCTGTGTTTCAGTGGGAGTTCCAGGTCAGCCTGGGCTGGACTGAGACCCTGCTTCAAGAAAACAAGTATCTAAACTCACTGGTTAACAATGAACTTTCCTTTTCATCTCCTCTTCTTCACCTTTCTTCCACCTTCCTTCTTTTAGAACACTCCACCAATCCTTGAGAAACAGACATAGAGAAAAAGGATTGCATTATGTGTATACATTAGTGTGTGTGTTGGATGCTATCATACAAGCATGCCCCAAATTCATTTTCATAAAAAGTCAGATTCGGTCCAAGAAATGATTATAGGTGCTCTTAAGTGTTGGTAGCATTAAAAATGACATTCACTTAAATTGTTTGAACAGGAAAGAAACTGAACAAAAGTATATTATATTTTTTTTACTTGAAATAACCCTAAGGAACCAATGTGGCAAACCTTTTGTATCCCGTCCATCAGTCATTGCTGAAAGAATAAAATTGCATCAGAAATTTGGATAACTAAAATAACAAATTTTAATGAAGGAAAATTCAGTGCTTCTCATATTTAGCATTTTTCATATAGCGAGCATGGTTTCTCAGTAAATGATTTTATAAGAAGCCTCAGTAAGAATGGACAGTACTGTTCATTTTTCAGATAGCTTGTCAAATTAAAGGTAAATGATGTCAAAGATATTCAAAAATAGTTTCCTAGTTTTTGCTCCTATAATAAAATAATCATAGAAGTTCTTCTTTACCATCCAAGCAGATGGCTATAATGATTTTCTTGCCTTAGTTAATTCATTTGCAAACAACAGAGACAGGTTGGCAAATGTGTAGTGAGGGAGAGATGCTTCTGTTCATAAATGCTCCTAAAGTTTATTTTGTCCATCATTACTGGAAAATGGTGTTTACCTAAGTGAAATTATTTGTGTGAATCAGCCCTGAGACAGTGCTGTTATAATAAATTACCTGTAAAGTGAATGAGCATCACTCAGCTAACATGGTTATGGGGGCACAATTGACTTCATGGAAAAAGTGAACACATCTATGCTGCCTAAATTAAAAGTTTATGAGGGAAGCATATGTCCTTTCCCATTTGGGGAATGTGTCCATTTGGCTATGTTTAATGCATCCTTCAGAAAGCATAGAAAACAGTATTTAATATCAATAACTTCTGAATCCTAAATGTTAGAGTTGATAAAATGTTATTTGATTAATACAAATATTAAGTAAAAGATTATTGAGAACTTCTAGTACATGTCTTTTACAATTAACCTAAATAATACAATTTATCAAGGTTTTTACAATATGCCAAAACATTAACTTATTATCATTGTTTTAAAGTTGTTCTCAATTTCTTGTTTTAGCCAGACAGTGGCATAACTAAAATGCACATGTATACTTCTTTGGCAATACAAGCAAATTTCTGAATATAGAAATAGAGTTTCTCAAATAGAGTTTTTTTTGGGGGGGTAAGAGGTGTAGATTTTTATTTTCCCAAAAGCTATGTTTTTTTTATCAATATATTTATGGCCCCAAGTTAGAAAATGATTGGAGATTTTAATCTTGTCCATACTAGACATTATGGACAGATCTGGGGAATAAATATTCCTTTGCAGAACAAGCATTTATCACTTATTGATGTGAGTAATGTCTCCAATTAAACTGCATAAGCCTTGTTTGCTTTCTTAACTGATCTTACTTAAGCTAAAATATATTTCATGATTTTTGATTGATGGTTTGCCAGATAAACCATTTAAAAGGTAGCAAGGATAGACAAGGTGTTGGGATGCCTCTGACTATAATAAATAACACGAGATACGTGTTAAGAAAACTGTGAAATTAGATATTGAAGAGCATTGATGCTTGAGGATGTAGATGCTTTGATTTAAATTGGAATTATAAGCAAAAGAAAGTTGCTTTCTAAATTGTTCTGACCAGTGAAAGTTACAGGTGGTAATGATAGTTGCCTCCCATCTATATTTGTGAGGTTGGAAATAATCTAATAATTGTTTAACTAACTTTCATGATTATAGAAAAAGTCCCCACACGTGCTACAAGCATGCTGAACTATATGTTTATACTTCAGACTCCTAAAGAAACTAAACTAGAAAAGCTAATGAGTCTTGATTCTAATTTTCTCCATGAATATAATAGTATAGTTAAAGTAAAGAAACAAAATGTACTCTCAGCATGAATGCACCAGCTAAATAAACCAACTGGCTTTGTACAAGTAATCCCGGTGAGGTTTCAATATTTACTTTCAGAAATATTTACCTTTTATTTTCATCCCACATCGCTCATCCTTTCATAAGTGACTGTATTTTAGTTTAGCAAAGTTCACAATTTTCTTTTGGCTGTTTAGATCCCTCCAAAACAGTTGTGACTTTATTTCTCATATGGATTTCAAATAGTGTTTCTATTTGTGAATTTTAAAGAACAGTGTTGTCTGTTAGTCATGGAAACTATAGTTGCTTCAAGAAAGAAATCAGTACATTTTGATTGGGTGGTACCTGTCACTTCATTTTGAATATGTTTTTTTTCTCTTATTTATTGTCAATAATTAGATACATTGTATGAGTAAGTCTTATGATGAATATGATTTTTGAGAGAAAAATTTCCCCACATTCTAAGAAAGACATTATTCATTGAGTGGCATCCATAACTTCAATTTGAGCATAACTATTTAGAAAAAAATCTCCCCACATGTTAAATGCTTCGGCTGGGAAATGCATTTTCTCTGAGATATTTTCTATCTTTCATAATTTAATTATTCCCCAACAAATTATTAAGCATCTAATGTGTGTGAGGTATTGTTCTAAGTACTTGGAAGATTTTTTTTTTCATAAAACAACCTCCTGAAGAAATTTATTCAAACCCTTTTGGCTTAGAAACCTTTATACTACTACTTAAATCATAAAGGTGTATGAGTTTTTGCAATTTATCAAACCACTTTACTTACTATGGCAAGTGAGGTATGACCTGCCATTTCCAAACGCTGCATGTACCAAATAGTGGTTGTTTTAATGTCAAGATTGTCAGATGGAATGTGATGTATGGAAATTCCATGCTTTAAAAATGTGTTATCATACTTCATCCAAAGAGAAAACACAATCTTACAAGAGCAGGCTCTCTCTGTGGGAAAATATTTAAAAGAGCATGATGAATTCAATATCAATTTAATATCATGTTGTGATAGTGAACCAACATTTTAAAATCTTGACTTTAACACCCACAGTGAAAATGGTAGTTGGTACCTAGGAGGTAACAGTAAGGAATTCTCGGCTCTTGGAATTAAGGTTTCCCTCTGAGAGTGAAATGAGACCCAATTGTCAAGAAACAGTTGAGATCAGCCATCTATAGAAGTGACAGAACTAAAGTAATAAACTGGCTGAAATGTCTCCAAACACCTAGCCACACGCTTCCACTACTAAGAAGTTGAGTGACTGCCTTGGCGTGAATAAGATTATCACGTATTCTATTTTGTTGGATCCTGTCTATAAAAATGTTACTGTAATTGAATATAAAATGTGGTATTATAAGAGAAACAAGAAAAAATGAAACAAATAGCAACATCAAACTCTGAGCTTATGAGTTTTGAATATCCTACTTAGTGAGAATGAACCAACCTGGCTCTTGTTTCTTGACAATCAAGGAATATCCTGGTTGGCAATCTCATTATATTCCTGGGATAAGATAGGCTGTGGCCATGTCATGAATACATCTTTTCTAGGTGTTCTCTGTGTCTTCAGAAGCTGAAGAAGAGTAAACTGAACTGAGACTGTGCACAGTGGCTTCAGGTTAAATGACAGAGAAGAAAACCAGTCTAGATCAGCATCCCACAGTATATAGTCGGTGGGCCAAAGTCAATCTAGAATTGCTGATGTCAGGAATTTACTGGGAATCAGATGGTTACAGGAGACTTTCCTTCCCTTTTATCTAAGAATCTAGACCTATTTTATATGATCTGTCTAAGTATGTGCCTTTGCATGTTCCTTGTGCTTCAGGACTATGATGAGCTCTTCAGTAAGCAGTGCTCTCTTTTATTTTGTATCTGGATCTTTACTAGACCGGGTGCTCAAGATATTTCTTTGAATAGGGAAATTTTGAGCTCACAAATTTGTTAAGGATACATTAAAAGTAATAATATTTTGAGGCTTTCTGTGATTTCTTCCCATGATACTCTAAACACAGATGCAATAGGTTTCCTCATCTTGGAGAAAGCTCATTTTTCAAGGTGGTACTTCCATAATCTCTAGGCCAGGGAAGATCCTCATCCCTGGGAAAAGCAGCCAGGGGATAAGATGTACCCTAGAGACTACTCACATCTTGTTGTTATATTGTCTTCCTATATGTCATCTTTGTCCAATGAATTAGGCATAGGGTGTAGGGACCCTGATTTCACCTTACCTACCTGTGTATCCTCATGATCCCATTAGAATAATCTCTTTCTGTCATAATGACCATTTCAGAGAGGTTCACCCCATTAAACTTTGCTTGTCATAATATCCCCCTAAATGAACTTTGCTCAGGAATTCATGGTCTAGGCCATGGAAACTTGGAGGACCTTGTTGAGTGTTTGGGTAATAAAGGGACTTTGATCCTTTCTCCCTCTTTCTTTATTTGTATCTCCCTCCTTCTTTCCTCCGTCCTTCCTTCTCCCTCTCTTCCTTTCTCTTTTCTTTTCCCTTTCTCTTTCTTTCCTTTCCTTTCCCTTCCCTTTACCCTTCCTAAGTTCCTTCCTTCCTTCCTTCCTTTTCTTCCTTTCATTCTTTTCTTCCCAGTGTCATACTCTGAAGTCCAGATTGGTCTCAATCTTGTGGTTCTTTTATCTCAGCCTCCTGACTATTGAGATTCTTCCCTTGCTCCACCAGGCCACGCTAGCTCCTGACACTTGTAAGATAGCCACCTTAAACTAGCAATGTCTGCTTCTCTAGTCAGTGTGTACATGGGTCTTAGAATCGTGGTAGCTATTTAAACAGTTTGAGAGTCAGGATGGTACTATAGCATCCAGTGAAGACATGGAGATAAGGTTAATGAAAGCCTTGACAGGCTGAGTCAACCCCAAGTCAAGCCCCACCTAATTCTACACTACCCACCTATATAAACATCTGCATTCTCTTTATGAAGAAGATAATTTGCTATTGATTTTCTTCTTTCTAATGGACAGAGTTCTTAGAGAGGTGATGATTGGCCTCTAGACATTAGTGTGGTCCCCTTCTCCCATCTCATACCCAGCTGAGTGTAATTGTTTGCAAACCCCGACCTTATACCCCAGAGCCTTTTCTGTAGCTTACTCTGCCTTTATTTTAACATTTTTGAATTAAGCTTTCAATAAAAATAATATAGAATTGAATATCATGAAATACTTTAATTTGTGTGAACAGGATTATAAAACACACTCAGTAAAAGTAACCTGTGCACACTAATTTGCCCCGATTGAAAATCATACATAGAACTACTCATTTGTAAACAGACAGATTTCCTATAATACAATGACTTTCATCTCTCCTTGAATGGAAACTATTAATTCCTGTTTTCTTTGTGATTCTTTGAACTATATCATTCTCATTATGGCAAATGCCGTGAAAAAAAGCAGCAAGTCTCTGCATGAAGAACTGTGAGATTCATTCGTGGGTAACAGCAATCAGCTTGTTTATCTAACACAGTGCCTGCAGAAAAATGATGCAAAAGTCCAAAATCGAGTGGAACAGAGAAATATCCAAAACAGTCATGGAGGAGATGTGACCTCTGACTTTGGCTAGTGGAAGACAGGTCAGTGATGTTTCTAGCACCATGACACCAGTGGTGATCTGTGTGGAGATAGCTTAATCTGAGTCTTCATGTCTGGTGGAGAACAGCAACTGGCAGCATGAAGAAACCCTAGTCTAATGCTGTGAGATAGGAGTTATGGTGTTCTTTCGCACAGAAAGGCTCTGGTTTGCAGTTTTCCTGTGGAATGTATGCTATACGGCACTGTGTGCTACTTGGCACTCAAATGCTAGCTTCCTGTTTACAGCTAGCTCCCTGTGATCCTGCAAACAGAGAATTTTCGTGAGGAGAGCCAAAGCAGCTAGGCTGGAATAGGAGCTTAAGTGTCAGTCAGATTGGACAGCTGATAGACTGATATAGAAGGTCCTGAAGTGAGTAAATCCACATGGAACCACTTTACAATGAGCATTCTGCCTTTGGGAAAACCCTGTGCCTTTGATGTGCCTATCCGCCTCAGGAGGTGTTGGGACCATGATCTCTGGGTAACTTGTCCTGTGACCTGTGACCCCAACATTTCCTCCAAGCTGCATTCTCCTATGCCACTCTCTGGAGGGCAGCACTTTATATATATATGGTGTATAGAGGAGAACTCGGTAACGCTTCAGACAGTGTACTTATATGCCAAGAAACAAAGACTTAAGAGCTCACTGTAATGTGTTTACAAGTCTAGGATACATACTAAATTAGGAAAAACAAACACTAGGGAAAGAAATAATAGGGCTAAAATTATAAGCTAATCATTTTATAAATGAAACCTGCCTTTAAATAGAAAAAAAAGTATAAATTATTTTTTCAAGGAGGGTGCAAATTTGCACATCACACTTTTTTTGGTGTGTGCATGTGTTTGTAGTGATGTCTGTGTGTGTGTTTGTGCAAAGATGATTGTGACTCTGGCTTGTGCACATGTGTGTCAGAAGAGCATGTCAGATATCTTTATTCGTTCACTTTATTTATTTAATTAATTATTTATTTATTTATTTATTTTTGAGATAGAATGTCTCACTAAACCATCTTGGAGCTGCTGCTTTTGGTCAGACTGACTGATCAGTAAGCCCCAGAAATTCTCCTGTCTCCGCCTTCCAAATGCCTGGGGTCACAGGCACAAATAGACACACTAGCTTTTTAAGTGGGTGGTGTAGGTAAAACTCAGGGGCTTTTGCACCCCCACGGTTTCTCATGCCTGCATGGTAATCACTCTTCTCCACTGATGCCCTAGTCTTGCACGTTACACTTTTAATTCATTTCAACTCATTAATATTGGGACAAATACCCTCTTTGTGTATAAATTCTTATTCTGCTATGTGTTTTATCCTTTTTCTATTATTTTCAGAAGGCTCACTTCCAGAAGCTTCCTTTCAGTAATCAAGAAGCTACAAACTCAAATTTAGCAAATTATCTTTTTAAAGATGATCATTAATTATTTAAAAAGTACTCAATGGGGTCACACCATTTAAAAACATGCTAAAGAGTGTTTTATCACAAAAGTGCTGACCCTGAAATAACTAGCTTGAAGATGCATATATATGGGAATGAAACAGCTAAAGTAATTAAGGTGATCAGCTGGTAATATCAAGCACTATTCAGAAAAGGTAACATGTCCCATTTCCTAGCTTCCATATTTAAAAAGTAACGTTTTGACTTCTAGCTGAACTTTCCAGTATAGCTTTGAATTAGGGAATATGGATATTCTATCTGAATTGTATAAATGGGAAAACAAAGTATGTGGACATGGTGAAGTAATTCTATGAAGAATAAATGACACCTACATTGCATTCTGTTTTGTGACATGAATAATACCACCTGATATCTGATTTGACCCTCACAAATAAATATTTGAAACTCATCAGCTTAGAAAAATAATATTTCTTTTTTTTTTTTTGTGATGCTGAACCCAGGGCCTTGTGCTTGCTAGGCAAGCGCTCATCCACTGACCTAAATCCCCAACCCCAGAAAAATAATCTTTCTTATTGGCATTGCATACTTACCACAGGTTGGCAGGGAAGTCATTGCACCTGTTCATCAGGCACTCAGACTGATGGAGAACTTTCCTCTGCTTCTTCAGTTATCCATCCAGTACTGCCTGTCACATTGTCGTCCAGATCAAGTCACCGGCCACTGAACTGTCAAGAAGGCAGAAACTTACAAGCTTGCTTTGTGTTTTGTGGGAAGAAAATTAGCATATAATTGGAAACATCTTAATGTTCACTGTAATCTACCATAATCTTTACTATCTTAAGACTTCTGAGAGCATGGGAGGTTTGATAACTCCCCAAAGACAACCTACATTTTCCCGGATTTTTAAATATTTTTGCTACACTTAGTACTACCTAGTCTCATCTCCTAATTAATAATTCAGAAGGTTGAATTGATATTTTTTGGTATTTAGGAACACTGAAACTAATTGTCATGCAGATTTTTTAAAAGAAAAATAAATGACTTGAATCCAATACTTGAAATAAGCAATGATAGCAATAGCATACAGGTGCTTTCATCATACTGTCTCTTCTCATCTTTATGTTGATTGTGCTTACTTCTTACCTGGAGGAACTTGAACATTGTTTATTTGAACTCAGTTTTAGATCTTATCACGATTAGTTGCTGTTGTGTTAACTTTTCCTGTGGAGCTGTGAAGAAATGACTATTCACTATTCACTCTAGATAGGGAACTGATGGAAAGCCAAAGTAATGATTCCACCGAAGTCCAACTTGATGAACTATGAGTTTATTGCACTTATAAGAGAATTGGTGAGTGATAGGTTACTTTCAGAAGTATGTGTGACATCAAAATAGCTGTATCACTGTTAAATCCTACCGCATATTTGGATGATGACTACATAAAAACTGCATTATAGTGTCTCTTCCAAGATCACTTTTAGCCCCTTTACTATTACCATGGCCATTATCATAGACCTGGCTATCACTATATTGTTCTGTACAGTGAGTTGCCAGGGATATTAGGTCAAGCCAATCTTTGCCCCAAAATGGCAATGTGATGGTCATATTGTTAGACAAGGATGAAAAGTTGCAAAGAATAACAACAAAATTTAAAACTATAAATGAAAAACTTAAGACATATAGTACATATAAAGAATTTGGAGTTAGGTGGTTAAATAATTTTGTTTTTTGAGAGAGTTTCAGACTGCCAGGCAAAATAAGTTATTCAAACTTTAAAGCAAAAAGCATAACTTATCTTTTATTAGTTACTTCTCTCTTTCTTGTCACACACCTTAGGAGAAACAACTTAAGGCAGGAAGGGTTTATTGAGGCCCAGCTCACCACAGCACTGTCAGGGGCACACAGCTACAAGAGTGGGCAGAGGGAGCTCACTCATCTCTGGGAGGATCAAAATGCAGAGACAGGGGGATGCTGGTGTCTCGCTGGCTTTCTCCCTTTACACTTTTTATTCAGCCCAGACCATGGCCCATGGAATGGTGCAATCTCCCCTCATTCAGGGCTGGCTTTCCTTCCTCAGTTAAACCTCAATGGGAGTACCTTCAAAGACACAACCACTAGCGGTTTCTTCTGTTTAATTCCGTATCCAGTTAAGTAGACAATAAAGATTAACCAACAGATATCTCAAAGGATCTCAGATCATGAAATGTTCTAACTTGAGTGTTTTAATTAGCTCCACGCTGCTGTGATGCACTTCCTAACTAGCCACAGTTACCAGCCACAGTTTACGTGAGGAATGGAAAAGGATTTATTTGAAGGTTACAGATCCAGGAGAAGTTCCATAATGGTGAAAAAAAAAACAGATCCAAGGAGAGAGAGATGAGAGAGAGAGAGAGAGAGAGAGAGAGAGAGAGAGAGAGAGAGAGAGAGAGAGAGAGAGAGAGAGAGAACAAACAGCAAAACAGCAAGGACTCAGCCAGGACTCAGATCAAGATCACATAAATTTAGGATTGAAAGACATCTGCCCTCAAACATCTTTTTTTTTATTAGACACATTGTATGAACAAATCTTGTGATGGTATCTCCTTTTCCCTCCTTTCTGTCCCCAACCCACTGGGGGACCTCTTTGGTAGGCATACTGTATCAGTCCATGGCAGGGGGTTATAAATTGCACAAGAGATAGCCAGTATTTTTCCCCTTTGTGTGTTGTTGTTGGGGGGGGCAATGACTCTGGATATCCTCCCCCACCATGGCTCTTAGAATCTTTCCACCCCTCAAACACATCTTTTGGATAGACCCTAGAATCTGCCCCTAGTGACACCTCTTCCACCAAGTGACTGAAAATCCAAGTTACAAGCATTAATAAAACACTTGCGTGTATTGGGGTGGGGGATATTCAAACTACCACACCTAGGAAGGCAATTTTCCTGTGTTTGTTCAATAGAAGGAAGATTCAAGGGCAATTTTTACCAGAGAAAAGAATTTTGAAAAAAAATATTTAAATAATGGAGCAACTGCCTCATTGTGAGGACAGTGAGTTGTTCTCTGGATCCCCCAGATGTACAGCCTGTGCTCTGATGATTACTATGTCCTGAGTTGTGTCACCCCAAAATTCCTATGTTGAAATCAAATCATCACTGTGAGAGAATTAAGGTGAGACATTTCTGAGTTGATTGAGTCATGAGCAGAGAGCCATTATGAATGAGATTAATGACCTTCTAAAAATAATTTTATTGCTATGTTCACCATACAAGGACATACCCAGAAGTTTTTATCCATGAAAGTGATGCCTTGATCTTGCATTTTATCCATGGAACTATGGGAAATAAGGTTTTGTTTTCTCCCAGCTAATCAGTTTAAGGGACTTTGTTGCAGGAGCCCACAAGAATGAAGGTTGATTTTTACTTATTGTTCCCTTTGTTTCTTTCTCCAGAGGAGTGTTGAAGATATCCTGTTTGCCACCCATCATAGCACATGTGTTAACTTGATACTGTTAAGTCATTTTTTCACAATTTGTTTATTGCATGTCATGATATAATAACTGACCATAATTTTCAGTTGTCTGCTGATGGGATGGATAAGACTTCCTTTGTTGTCCATGGGATTTCTGCTTGATGTAATTCCAGGCAGTCTTGAGTGTTTATGTGGAGAGAGGAGTGTGAGGGAATGCTAGCAACCAAGGAGAAGAATGCAATAAAGTCATTTTATTTTGATCTGATGCCTAGAATTTCTGTGAGGAAATACCCTTCCCTTTTCTTAGTCAACATAGCTTGGATTTACTGGTGATGTTCACTCCCATTTTCCATTTTCCAACAGGAACAAAAGAACTCCATTTAGAAAAGGAAAGTGCTATCCTCCTGACAAAAAAAAAGTTTGAGGATGAGAATGATGACCAACAGTCAAATGCAATGATTAGAGTCATCAGGAAACTCTGAAAAAAATTTCCAGTCATAATTTTAATTGTGATCCCAAGGCACAGGAGTTTCAATAGTTATGCAAATGCTTCTGGAAAAACAGAGTGGCAGAAAACTGAAGAACTGTCAAAAAACCAGTCAGTTTAATTATTTTTGTAAATTACATATTCCTTCTGGAATCTGAGTATGCTTATTGGAGTTTTCTCCATTTTATACATCCCATGACTTCCATGTCAACATTTAAACTCAGAAAATGTTTCAAACAAGGAGAAAATATTGCAGAGCTGGTTCAGTGGGTAAGAGCAATGGTTACACACACATGAGGACATACATTCAACCATAGCACACAGCCACCCCCCACAGGTGTATGCGCTATACCCCAGAGCTGAATGGGGATAAACAAAGTAGAATGAAAGTCTGGGGCTTGTTGATCATGCAGTCTGACTTAAAAGTGGAGCTCCAGGTTTACTAGAGACACTATCTCAAGGAAATAAAGTGAATGAGTGATAGATGAGGACACCCAACTCTACTTTGGCCTCTGAATGAGTTTTCACAGGGTATGCACACCTGTACACACATACACACACACACACACACACACACACACACACACACACACACCGTGTTATGTTGGTCATGTAAAATTGTGGGTAACATAGATTTTGAATAGATGATTCATTTACATCTTGTTCTCTTTAATTTTCCTTTCAGTGTTTTCTATTTGAGCTTGGATTTATGAACCGTATTATGACATTAGAGTTCCCTTAACAATAGCTTAATTTAGATGATAAGAGCTACTGGATTCATAATGTAATAATTAGAGAGATCTCAGAGGTTAACCAAAGTAACA
Organism: Zapus hudsonius; assembly: GCA_004024765.1. Lineage (NCBI taxonomy): Eukaryota > Metazoa > Chordata > Mammalia > Rodentia > Dipodidae > Zapus > Zapus hudsonius. Next base: position 8,856 of record PVHP010020856.1, on the reverse strand, counting down.
ATTTCCCAAACCAGGACTGAAAAAAAGAATGTAACAAAAAAAATGAAAATACTTTTCAGTGGAAAATGAAGTTTGAGAGCATATGTAGGACTTGAACTTTTAAAATAATTTCAAGTGGCATATAACACATTAAATAAGAGGTAATATATACATATAGTTTTGGATCATGTAAAATATTTAAAATATTTAGAAGAGACATAATACATTAAAATATAAATTTACATGATTACATTAAGATGAGAATTATAAAACTTGAATTTAATTTAAAGATTCTAACTTGTTGAAAAAAAATTTAATGCTCAAGTAGAGTATCATATTTAGTTTGGGAGCTAAATATCAGTTGAAATATACCTTTTAAAATTCATGCCATGATATGAGAAAAAATTGATAGGTAGAATTTTTTGCTCAATACATTAGAAATCAATAATTGTTTTTATTATAAATTTTACAATTTGCTTCTAATTGGATAGATAAGCAAGCACTTAGGGTCTCATTTGAAAAGTCTGCAAACACCATATTATATACTGGGATTTTTTTTCTCCCTAATTCAAAGCCATATCTGATAATCATTAGATTAGTCTATGTTTGTCAAACTCAGTTTTGGAGTAATAAATATATACAAGAATTCTGATTTGATGAAGGGAAAATTGAACACAATTTGCAGAATTATATCATCATGACCCTGGTTTCCTTATTGCATTTCAACATCAGTGTTCTTCATGCTTCCTGCCTTCAACAAATGCCCAATTATGGATATAAATTGCACAATATTTGACTGAGAATTTTTTAAAAAAGCAATGTACCATTGAAACTAATGTATGCAAGTGAATACAAAATGAAGTTATTTGACCCTCTTCAACCACTGAACATGTGCATATAAAGACTTATGAACGTTCTTAAATTTAACCATCTAAAGAGAATACTTCCCAAAAAATATTTACTGTATTTTTGATTTAAGTAATCAAAATTGTAATAAAGATCAACATATTCTTTTATGTGTGACTGTTAGAGCTGTCAGCCAATACTTGGAAAGTCTTCAGTTTCCCCAGAGGAATCCATGTAAGTGATGCCTTAGCTAAGGGACTCAGGGTAGCTGGATGTTGAACATATAAACAATCCGCCAAGATTTACTTTACACTGTCATCATCAGTATTGGTTTTTAAATCATCATCTGTCATTATCAATGTTAATATATGATAAATCTATGATCATATTATTTCTATTAGTAATAGTGGTAACAATACAGAAAGTTAAGTTCCTCTCCTTCAGATAACTATGCTCATAACCAATGTCAGCACTCTAGTAAGTTTCTTTTTATGTGTGGCTGTCTGCATGCATTGTGTGTTTGTGTATATATATATATATATATATATATATATATATATGGTATATATATTATAGATAGATATCTATATCTATGTCTATGTCTATGTCTATGACTATGTCTATATCTATATCTATCTATCTATATCTATCTATCTCTCATATATATATATGGGAGAGTATGCTATGCACATTCATACCTGTGGAGGCCAGAAATGGATGTCTGTGTTTTCTTCAAATTTTCCCCTTTATGTACTGAGGCTCATTTGAACCCAGAGCTTGCAAATTCAGCTAGTCTAGCAAGCTAGCTTGCCCTGGAGTCCCTTGTGTCCATCTCCTAAGTGTTAGGATTACAGGCCAACTGCTAAGCCCACTGGGCATCTATGTAGGTGTGAGTGGAAAAGTCCATTTTTCCCACTGGCAGATCACAGGCTCCAGTCCTTATAATAACTTTTGTATTCAAAGCAGCCTTGCTAAACTTTTTGTTTCATAAAGGTTGTTGTTGGTTTTACTTCTGAGGAGCTGTGTTAGACTTAGTACACATCCCTTGAATCCCAATTATTTCTTTAACTATTATCATTCTACAATAAAAAACAAGTTAGAACTTCTCATATTGACTTTTAAAATTAATATTTAAAGTTAGCATACAAAGTCATGGATTCTATTATATTTTCATACATATATTACTATATTTTGTTTCTCACATGTATTTAAAAAATAAAAAAAATGGCATTTGGACTATAAGATGATCCTACAGTATAAAAAAGTGAGATAAAAAATAAGACAATTAATTTTGTGACTACCAAAAGTTGCACATAGGACATCCCAGATTCCAGATTCATACAGGAAATTTCCTGTCTTCTAGTCTCACTTCTTTGTTTTCTACTATGTGTATCAAAGCCCAACCAGAAAACAGAAATCATTAAATTTTGAAAACTGAGACAAATAACTCAGAATAGTTCATAGAGTTGATATATCACTGAGGACCTGCCCCTCAGTGAGGGCTTTGCTGACTCCATGTGTGGAGATTGGGTGATCTATAACCCAGAAACGGCCTGGACTGGGGAGGTTGTGCTGGAACCACTGAAGAGATGGAGCTATGAGTAAAGGTGCCTGAGGCAGGGAGAGCAAGAGGCACACCTCTGCTGCTTTCTCTTGCTTTCCAGTTGACCAAGCTGAACTAAAAGTTCCCGTCTAGTCTCCTGTGTCCTAACTTTCTCACTGGGAAATGATCCTGTAGTCATGAGTTACTTTCTTGGTTTTAGTAGGCAATGAAACAACTGGGATTGTAGTATGCTTTATGCAAAACATTTTTGCACATTTAGTGTGGCACAGTCCACACTTCACTCCATTAGTAGGCTGTAATATCCTTGAAGACAACAGCCACCGTTTTCATTTTTAATGATAGCCTGGGATCTCCTCTGATATATGTCACACACCATGTATAGACAGACTTGTGTAAACAGTCCATTAATGTTCATAATTATAGGATGCTTAAATGACAAAACTTAGAAATAGAAAAGCAGGGCTGGAGAGAATGCTAAGTGGTTAAGTTGCTTGCCAGCTAAAATCCACATAAGAGCAATGCAGAGTGGTGCATGTATCTGCAGCTTGTTTGCAGTGGCAGGAGGCCCTGGCATGCCCATATGTCTCTCTCTCTCTCTCCCCCTCTCTATCTCCCCCCCTCTCTTCGTATAAATATATGAATAAAATATTTTAAAAAAGAAATAAAACAACAGAAAAAAATTAGAAAAGCACACATCCAAGGTAGAAAGACGCGTGGAACATAGTTCCCTACCTTCAGGTCTCCCTTCCTTTTGGAGAGGTTTTGCTAACAATGTCTTTGCTGCCTTCAATGTAAGGAGTCTGCTGTTACTCCTGAATAAACTCAACCCTGAGTCTCTGAGGATTAGCACTAAAGGGAAAGGTTTGCATATGGGCAATGAAGTATAAACTAATTTACATACATGCACACACACAAGAAATCAAACACTATCGTTTGCATTGTTATTTTTGGTATATTTGTTTTGATTTGTTAATGAGCTAAGAGTCAATGACTGCTCTTTCAGTTAATAAGCATCAACAAGGTGTTACCAGATAGCTACCATTTTCTTCCTTAGAAATAGAGGCTTCCCTATGCATTGTGAGAGTCTAAGCTTCTTTTTTCTTTCCTTCCTCCTTTCATCTGAGGAAATGCTGCAAAGCAGTGGGAACACGAGAGGATATAACAGTGCCTTCAGGTGTGTTCTGCTCACAGGATTGCCTTGCTTGACAGGGACAATGCTGATATGGAAGCTATTACTGAAGCCTGGGCCCTTTTGGCTTTGACTCGTGATTTTGAAGGAAAGCACTACAATCACTTTAAATCATAGTTCCTACAAATGCATCCAAATACACTCTGTGAAAGAATGTTGGACAACATACCTTTCCTCCCATACAATTGTTTATTCGGTGTCTGTTCCTTCTTGTATTATGTACTGCGAGTACAAAGATGAAAAAGAAATGCCCCGAATCTGGTCCTCAAGAAGTGCAGAGTTCTGAGACTCCCAGAAAGTGAAACAGATATTTAGTCAGACAATGTGCAGAAACATCAAATGTGCAACGGAGAGGTTGGTGAAGGCTTCACACAGAGGTCTTGCTGGGTTCATGGTATCTTTACTTTGAGGCAAAGAGGAGGTTTACAAAGGAAACAAAGTACAAGATGCCATGAAGTATTGTATCAGTATCACACAATCCCTGCTTTCATTGAATAGAAGGAAAAGGAAGAAGTCTAGGAAAGGAAATAGAATGGTAAGCTAAAAGAAGCATGAAGTCCTTTCCTTGCAGACTAGGCTAAGGTGTTTGCATTTCCATCTTCTAATTCATGAGAAGCCACTCAACATTGTTGAACATGGTAAAAATAATTTCAGGGATCTGTTAGCAATGAGCTGAAGTGGAAGGCAAGTTTAAAACTAGGAAATCTAATTAAACATCAATGTTTGTTGTTAATCGATAAGTTATCTTAAAACTTATCAAAGAGGTGTTCTACTAAGAGACAGGCAGCAAGAGACTAGTTGGAATACAGAGAAAAAAGTGTGGTCCTGGGTTTAGTCCTGTGGAATCATTTCAATGACGACCCAGGATACTGCAAGGACAATGTCAGTGGACCTCCTGGGAAAGAGCTAAACACATAAGGTAGAAAGTTGATGAACCTGAACTTTACGAGAGTGTGTGTGGAAGGATGTAGGAGTTGTGTCTCCTCACATCCCAAGGTTAACAGGTAGAAACCATCACCCTCAGTACCAAAGAAACTGACCATATCTGGAAATCATATGGTTGCAGCCAGATTAATTATGAAGAACTCACACTGCAGTGGGGTGTGTTCCCGTTGCAAGAGGACTGGTACCCTTACAAGAAGAAATGTACATAGGATGCTGTGTGACTATGACATCCAACTGGGTGATGAGTCCACACAAGCAAAAAATGCCAAATATAGTAAGCCAGTTGAGGCAAGGGAGACAAGGGCTACAATATTCCTCATAACCCTAAGCAGGAATCAATTTTGCACCTGTGTGACCTTGAACTTTTTGCTTTCAGAATTGTGAAGCCATACACTTTTGGGTGGGTTAAAAACATCCATGTTTCAGTACTTTGTTATGACATTCACAGGGATTTTAAAGAGCTGCTTCCCAGTATTCTAGATTGGATAATTCTATTTCATAGTTAGAAGCATGATATGAACTTGACTTATTTCCATTATCTTTCTTAATGGAGGGAGTGCCTTATCTCGCTGCCTCCCTTAAAAGGCAATTTGAAGACTATTGCTACAATAATGAATTTATGTTGTTCTTATCTGTGGTATCTTTAATTAACACAGGGATCGCCAGCACTGATTCTTATTTCAAACACTAGTGGTTTATGACATTTCAGCACTGACTCTAAGAGTTTTGATGAAACAATTGGAAAAAAAGAAGAAAATTTCTTCTAATTGCTTTGAATAAAGTGTATTACATGCTAATAGGGTTATATAAACAACTTACCTGTGTAACATGACAAGCAATTTGATGGTTTCTTGCTTTATAATTCTTTAAACTTCGTCTTGAAAAACAACCAGAGCCTGTTAGCACTTTTTCTTGATCTTTACAGAATACTACAAAAATAATAATAAACTTCTGGGCAGAATAAACAATCTGCCTGTGACAATTGCCCAAGTGCCTTCTGGCAAGTCTAGTCCTTTCTGCTCTCTTTAAAGTTGCAAAGTGCAAATTGCTTTGCAGCAGTAATATATTCTAGCCAAAGTGAGGGAGGAAAGGACCCATCTCACTTGAAAGTTGAGGTTGGCTGTTGAATCATCTAAACTTCGTCAGTGTCTTTGTGAAATTGGTTCTTTCTTAAGAAAGCAGTTTTTGCCTATGGATAAGATTTTAAGCTATGATTGTCTTGTATTTCTCTTCAATTGAGTACAAATATGAGAATATATGGTGACATAACTTATGGCCACATTTTAGAGAACACATTCTCTCTCAACGTAATGTGATCTGATGACATTACATGTCCCTGAAGCAGGCAATGGGCTGTTCCCCCTCAAATATTGTACCATAAGGCAATTCCTACTAAATGATGGGCAGCAGCAATAAGTCCTTTGTGAAAAAGTCTTCATGAACTCAAGAAAAATAATTATGTGGACATTACATGCCCTCCACACCCCAATGAGCCTTGTTCGTGTTTCTTCTTTACTACAGTTATTCTTGGGTGCTGTTTCTAGTAGAGTAATGCTGTTTCCTAATGGTGACATTTCTCTCTCTTTTAAAATTAAGTCCCCTGTCACAAGGACTGATCCAGACGACCCATGGAGGAGGTTATCCAGCGGAGTGGGGAGGGGAAGGCAGCAGGGAATTGGGGATAACAACTCATTGTTTGCCCACTAAATATTGGAACTCATTATGGACAATTAAAAAAAATAAAAATAAAAAAATTATTCTAGGATCTAAAAAAATTAAGTACATTAAGCTTAAAACCAGAGATTTAGAAAAAAAATATTACATTGTAGTATTTGATGAAAACTCACATTAGATTTTTTGATCAATGCTTAAGAATCTGTCTAAAAAAAGAATCTGTCTAGTTATTTCACAATCCTCATATTCTCTCCTTAAATTCCTATTTATTCTTTTATTCATGGATCACGTTTAGGATTGTCAAGTGAGGCCTGTTCCTGGTCTTTGTTTTCTGTTCCTCTCAACTGCATTTGCAATGTGGATCCATCATTTCCTACCCAGTTGACTGGAGTGTTCAAACGTTCTCCTGAGTCTTCATATTTACTGCTTCTGTTTTGCCTCACTTTTCATCTTCTCTTCACAAGCTTCTGTATCTCCTGCCTATTGGAGTGTTTCATCTATTCACATAGCTTAGTCTATCAATTTAAATGTATAATTCAAATCTTCCCCAGACATATATACTCCATGGTCTACTGGGCATGATCAAATGATTACCTCATAGGATATTTACATTCAGTATGATGAACAGCAAATTTGTTGTCTTCTGTATTAGTCAGGGTTCTCTAGAAGAACAGATTGAATAGAATAGATTGTAGTAAAAAGGGGGATTTATTGGGGTAGCTTATGACAGTTCAAGAGTGAAAAAATGGACAGCTGTTAAGTACACTTGGCTAGAGGCCTCAGCAGTCCCAATCCAGCACTGAAGGCTCAAAGGCTCCCTGGGGAACCACTGGTTTTCAGTCCACTATGCATGGCTGGGGAAAGTGGGCTCCAATGTTGAGGAAGGGTAGGAGAGCAGGATGCAAGTGCAAGTCACAACAAGGACCAGCAGCCAGGGGAAGAAGGAAGAGAGAAGCGTTCCTTCCCCTCAAGCTTCCTTATATCAAGGCCTCTCCAGGGAGGCTCACCCAGTCTGGGGGAAGGGCTCACTCTGGAGGAGGGACCTCCTCCTCTTGTCAATACTTCCTGTAGGCAACCTCAGAGACCCTCACCCAAGATTAATGTGGATTACTAAAGAGGTCAAATTGACAATAAACTTAACCATCACATCTGCTAACAAATTTCTTGTCTCATCACATACTTTCTAACTTAATCTACTTAATTACAGCAAGGAATCTTAGATATTTGTTGGAAATGCATAAATCTTTTGCTCATCAAACATACAGAAGTGATCATACAATACTGATTTATATTCACATAACCATGCTTTTTACATATTCATCATTGTTTCTCACCCACCCCTATGGCCATCTTCTTAGTTCTTGTCATTATTATCTCTCACCTGGCTTCCTCTTCCATATTTAGTATGGAATGGAAAGTTTTTTTCATTCTTTTCCCAATCAATTCCCTCTTAAACCCAACTGTAAAAATGATCTTTCCAAAACACAGGTTTAAGCAGATAAAACTCTTATCTATACACATTCATTGTATTAATATAACTTAATCCATATATCCGAGGCATCTTAACAGAGCAAAATCTCTCGTAGTTGATCCTTATACTATTTTTCAGGCACATATCTATCTACTTGTGACTTCATGCCTCAGCAACGAGAAAGTGCTTGAATTTTTATCACCAGCACCATTAAGTCCTCTGATCAGTGTCTTTGTCCTCACTGTGGGGAGAACCACCTTCTTTTCCACCCTTGACTTAGCTAATTCCTAAGAACTTTCTTCAATGTCACTTTCTTCCAGTCGTTTCTCACTGAAAATCCTCCTGTGTTTCCCACAGGACATAGAAAGTACTCAGTGAATATTTGTTCAATAAATTATCCCACTTTGTTTTGTTGATTTAAGCACTGGACAATCCAAAAACATAGAACAACTTGCACTAATTTTGGGGTCAATGTTAATGTGGTGTGTCCTGAATTGATTTATTCCATGTGATGCTAGAGAGAAGAGATTGAACTTTTTTCTCTTCTTGGAAAAATTGTTCTCTTAGCCATTATAGTATCAGTTCCTTTTTATTATAGTATTGATTATGCATTATGTGCTATTTGAAATAGAAATATTTATATAATAGATAAATAGAAGATATAAATAAATATAAAATATTTTCTTAAGTATCTATAAAAATACACATCATATATAAGTTATATATATGTATATATATACATAAACATAAATACACACATATATATGATATTTTATTTATTAATACTTAGGGAAATCAAATATTAAAGTCCAGAAGGTATAATTTCAATTGATTATTACTTGGTTTTGTAATTTAGGCTAATGGCCTTCACCATCTCAATCTTGAGCTGTAATTACAATGTGTCATTGATATAGTGATATTGTCAAAGGCATCAATAATTTTTTCAAGCAATTTTCAATGATGCTAAGAGTTTCAGTGGTATTTTATTACAAAAGAAAATATTGGTGGTAAATTTGAATTTTTGCTTACTTTATTTAGAAGTGTATCCATTGTTGTTATGTTTCACAAAACTATTCCAAAAGTTGCATAGATCAAGTTTCTATTAAGAATAAAAATAAAACTCTTTGTAGATATCATGACCACTTTAGCAAGGCTGGTGATCAATGTTGAAAATATTCTCTGAGACTT
>PVHP010020855.1:0-30136 GCA_004024765.1 Zapus hudsonius | reverse complement strand
ATGTGCCACTGTGCATCTCGCTTTATGTGAATACTGGATAATGGAACCTGGATCATTAGGCTCTGCTGGCAAGTGCCTTTACCTCTGAACCATATCTCCATCCTTTAGTGTCCTCCTGACGCTCCAAAAATTTACACAGGCCCAGTGGATTATTGTAACACAAATTTATTATCTTATATTCTCAGGAATCAAAGTGTAAAATCAGTCAAGAAGGCTGTGTTTCCTTTGGAGGTACCAGAAGAAGATGTCAATTTTCCTCCATGAACTCAAAAGCTATATCACAGCTCGTGGTTCCTTCCCCACTTTTCTAAGCCAAGTGTGCAGCATCTTACCAGGGCTCTCACCCTTTCTTTCTACTATTATAAAGACTCTTGTGATTATATCAACCCCATGTGCTAGTTCAGAACAATCCCCTTCTCATTATCAGGACCTTACTCACATCTGTAAACATTATCCCATCATGTTCTTGAGACTAGTGTGTAGACAGACATCTTTTAGTAGGTGTGGAGTAGAACATTATTCAATGTGCCACAAATTAATTTTACAAACTCATTTCCTTTGCCCCCAAATTAGCTGCTGAAAAATTGGTAGAACAAGGGTAATAAGAATGTCTTGGGGAGGACACAGGATGTAGAATGTGAACTTTAAACATCTTTATTTTATATAGATGGCTTTGGTATTACCACTTATCTCTTTCAAGTTTTCATTTAATTCCAGAGTAACCTAAACACAATATTATGAATAATATTATTCATAATATAGGCAGTCTTCTTATATCACTTAAAGTAGACTTAAGAAAGCTTTCCAAATATATCATTAAACAGCTCAAGCCACTAAACTACAGAAATATCCCCTTGGGCCCAATGGCTCTAGACAGTTACCATTAAGGGGAGGATGAAGAAGAGCAGGTCTTCAGGCCTCACTCTCTGTGGGCTCCCTAAAACTTGTGAATCACTTGGTTTCTACAGATGGTAATCTCTGAATGGGCCTTCTTGCTCCAGACAGTGCTTTAAATGCCATCTAAACAATCAAGGTTTCTTTTAGTTTATGTTACTTTCAGCATTTAGGAAACAATATTTTTATTTTCTATATCACTTTACCTCCATAAAAGAGGATACCACAGAGATTGCAGTGATGATGGCAAAACACAGATGAAGAGATTTGTGTAAATGATTCACTGAAGGTTGTATCTGCAGAGAAAGGGGATATGAAGGCCAAGAAAGGCAGGGGAAGTGAAGAAAACTAGCTTTAGTCCTACAGTGAGCACTAGAGTGTGAGTTACACCAGAGAAGCAGACATGGGTCAGCTTTCTGTAGCCTCCTGTCATTCTTTTTCTGCAACCTTTCCCCAGGGGAAGATTAGGTCTAGTTCCCTGGGTGTCAAGGGCATTTCTTCAAGGATGGGAACAGCTCTGACAAACAGCACACTACCAAGGGATAAGTAGGTAGACCTTGTAAAAGGAACCCAGATAAAGCACAGAGAGCATCCTTCATAGAAAATCTAGGCTGTTGTTACTGACATCACTTTGTGGATAAGGTTAATAGCCCTTTGGCTTCAACTGGCTGTGTGTTCTAGTTGCCAAGTGAGCCTTGGCTGTTTTTCCTCTGGGTCAGCACAGCCTCCAGCTTTAAGCTGAGTTGGTCATTGAATGAATGAGGCTTTGGCTCTGAATCTTGATGAAATATTGGCCACTTTGGACTCAGATTCTCAGAATAGGCACTTGCCATCTGTAGGATAATTATTCAAGGGATAGTCGACCTGTACAGCCCTGGGGAACCACTGAAGCCGACTGTTCTAAGACCATGTTCCAGGGAATGAAATGTTAATTAAACATCTGTTAACATATGTAGAACTAATTACCATTGTTCAGCCCAAGAAGCATATTTGTATCATTTATCAGATTTTCTTGTTAAACATTCAAGTGTCGGCTAGCTATGAGTTCATGTGTCACCTAAAGATTTATCAGCTCTGGGATTTGGAGAGATGACTCAGAGGACAAAGTGTTTGCCTTGCAAACCTAAGTGCCCGGATGTCTAGAACCCCAAAAGAGCTGCATGTTGTGATGTTAGCATCTATAACCCCACCATGCCTGGAGTGAATTGGGAGGTGGTGGCAGGAGAATCCTCTGAAAACTCATGGGCCAGCTATCCTGGTGAACACAACAGTGCATCACTAGAGACCATGCCTCAAACAAGGCGGAAGGTAAGGATTGACATCTGAAGTGTGCTCTCACCTCCACACATGTGCAATGGCATGGGTGGGTTCACCTTCACACACATGAACATGACCACACACACACATACACACACACACACACACACACACACACACACACACACTCATTATATACACAGAAAAGTCAGCTCAAACTAAAATTTAGCTTGCATTTAAATTTTTAACACTCATTGAATTGACATTCAGTGCCAGGCATCTCGCCCTTATTGTACCTTTTTATATTATAAACTTCTATAAAATAAGGATTGTGATTCATTTTGGCCATATAGGAAAGCTCAGAGAAAGGGAAATAAAATAATAATCTGATACTATGTTAAAAATAACCCCAAATTTAAGATCAGATCCTTTTCTTTTTTAAAATATTTTTTTAATATTTATTATCCATAATGAGTTACATTATTTAGTGGGCAAACCGTGCGTTATCCCGAATTCCCCACTTCCCCCCCTCATATTTTATTTATTCATTTTCAAGCAGAGGGATACAGAGAGAGAGAGAGAGAGAGAGAGAGAGAGAGAGAGAGAGAGAGAGAGAGAGAGAGAGAGAGAGAGAGAGAGAGAGAGAGAGAGAGAACCAGGGCCACCACCTTGTGGGTCTGGCTTATGTGGGCACTGAGGAATTGAACCTGGGGCCTTAGGCACTGGAGGCAAGTGCCTTAACTGCTGAGCCATCTCTCCAGCCCCAGATCCTTTTCTTTTCAAGTTCAGAAACATGTATATTAAGTTATCAAGTGCTAAAACATCTACTTTCATTATTTTTTCCATCCAGTATTACATGTCATTTGTTTCCAAAGGTCTGCCCACTGATGTCTAATAATTTCAAAGGCAAGAACGATCGGTCATACTTCAGGTTGTGGTCTGTTCTCTATACAACAGCCAAGTTATCTAAATTCTATTGTGACCCTTACCCCATGCCTACATCCTATTTTTCATTGGGTCCCCAACATACTCAGAACAAAACCTCTCTCATAGCCTTCCAGGAACGCAGTAGTTTAGATCCTGGCTACCCCATTCAGCCCTGCTTCACATGAACCCCCATTGGATTGGTCTCTCCAGTCCAATCCTTGGTCTCCTGCTACATCCCCCGCCCCATTGCTCCCTCTCCTGGATCCACTTTTCCTTCAGCCTTTGAATGAGTCTTTTCCCTGATATGTCATCTCAAATGCCACCACTTAGGAAGGCTTTTATTCTCATCTCCCAAATTGGTTTCATACAGCATGTTCTCATAGAATCTTGCTTCATCAGCATTTATTAATGTGCTATTCCTAATTTGCTCAATATAGTTATTTATTTCTCACGATTATTTATTATTATTGATTACATATTTATTACTTTACCTTGCAAACTTCCTGAAAACACAGACTATATTCTGGTGATTACATCTACATATCTAGCACCTGAATGTACTACCTGATGCACAGCAGATAATGTTGAGTGCATGAATGAATGAATGTATTTCTTTGATACCTTATAATCACATATGGTTCATGCCTGAGAGAAGGACCCAAATGTCTTTTCTCTGGGTGATTTATGAAACAGACTGACAAGCCTTGGTACGTAGGTAAACAAATAAATATAACCCTGGCATCCTTCTTCCCAAAGCAAGAAGAGTGAGACAGGCTTGGAGAGATGGCTCATTGGTTAAGGTGCTTGCCTCCAGAGCCTAAGGACCTAGGTTCAATTCCCCAATACCAATATGAACCAGATACACAAAGTGGGGAATGCATTTGGAGTTCCTTTGCAGTGACTGGAGGCCCTGACATGCCCATACTCTCTCTTTCTCTCTCTGTATCTCTCTGCTTACAAATAAATAGATAAAATACTTTTTAAAAGGAAGGGTGAGATAAACTATTCAAATTCTGGGGCCTTTGATGTTGGCTCACCACAGTGACTGAACAAGAATTTCTACAGAGGTAAGCAGATCCAGGTCCACTGAGAGGCATCTAATCTGCTGGTCCTGATCTTGGGCTCCAGAACTATGACCAAAAAATTTCTGATGTTTGTATTCTACCCAATCCTCATCATTTTGTTATAGAAGCCCAAAGAGACTGTAACACTGTATGATTTTTGAGCAACATACAACTATTTGGAGGCCTAGCTATTTGTTTGTGGATAGTGGTTGTGAAGCATAGATCAGAACCATTGCAAAATTTCTTTCGTTAATATAAAATATCTTTAAATCCATGGAGATTGGAATCATTGTCTGTAATAAGTCAGAATGCAGTGAATGGTTACTGAATATAGAATAATTAAAGGAAGCTGGGAAAGATACTTCTATGCACATTTCATTGTAGTTCTAATCTTATAGAATTAAATCCTCATAGAATACAAGGGAGATTTGGTCTTGTGGGGCTCTGAGTCCATCCCTGAAGCGATCTGCTTTATAGTCTCTGGCTGAATGACTAAAATACCCAAATCCTGAAATGTGGCTCAATGAAACCCAACATGCAATTTTTAGACCTTTTGCTTTTGTCTTTCAAGACCATGTGATTTAATGGAAACTGAATGAGTGTGGGACAGATTCCCTATCTTTCTCACATCCATTATACCCATTCACTTCAGAGAAACCCAGCTCTGAAGGGAATAAACATGAGTGTAGAAAGGTAGGTGATTGTGTTTCTTTGGGGGTAGAAGGGTGGGATGGCTCCTGTCTAGTTAAAACCTGCAGCTCCAGAAGCTTTTTCCTACCAGATGTGCTCTGAACAGTCACTGACGGAGGATATGGTTCACTTACATCTGTGAGTTGCACTACCAATACCCCACGCACAGTGGATTACATAACCCAAACTTCCTCCCTCATCTGTGTCTACATGTGTCCACATGGTCAGCCTAACATCAACTCAACATATCAAAACCAAGTCATCATAACCCTGTCTCTCTGACAATTAACATACCCAATATATCATTCCTAGCATCACAATTTTTGTTATCATTCAGACTTTATTACTTAAACCTGCTTGATTTCACCTCTTTTGCACACCTATTCTATTCACCATCAATTGGAAATTTCCTTTCTTTTATTTACAATGGGCACTTACCCCTACTCCTATCATTCATGGAAGTTCTTCTATTAGCCTAATTGATAATGTTCATTTAGACTCAGTTTTGTCAAGTTTAAAACTTTCAACGTTTTGGACAAAAATAATATTTGGAAGGGGAGGGATGTTTTGTGCCTTGAGAATGCTTAACAGTATCTCTAGCATCTACCCACCAGATGCCAGTACGCAAGCCCAGGGTCTACCATGGAAAATGTTTCCAGATATCGACAAATATCCCCTGGCAGCTAAATACATCATGATTGAGAAAAAGCATTGCACAAGAATATCAGAGAGCCTCACCTTGAGATGTTGGGAAAAGCTGTGGCGCACTGATCTATCTCATTCTGCAGAGATAAGATGTAGCATTAGGGCTATTAGCTAGCAGCTACTAACAACTTCCCACCATACTAGAACGGTTTTAAATGTCTTTTGTCTAGCCCACCGCTCACCATGATCAATACATGGAGGTGTGCCTTTGAAATAGACTGAACCTTAATTTCTTTGCCCCCCTCTCTTCCTCCTCCTCTTCTTCCTCCTCTCCATGATAAAATGAGAGGTTTTGTTCTAACACATATTTCTCCTATAATGTTCTGCCTTGTAAAAGCAAGAAGGTAAATTATCATGGATTTAAGTTTCTAAAACTTCAAGCCAAAATCCACATTTTCATTGGTTATGGTGATTAGATGTTATGTAATGCAGAAAAAGAGTATAATCTTTCTAAAGCTGGCAGGACATTACTATCACCTTCTTAGAATGACACTCAGGAAGCCAGACACTGTTAGATAAGAGAGCTAGAGAGAACCAGGAATCATCTGAACCATTCATTCAACTTCAGACACGGAAACAGAGCCTGAGAAAGGAAAAGCGAACCCCCAGGGTTCCTATGATAATGACAGACGTGTTCCCAGGACACCACATTGTGCCTACATGTCCAGGCAGATTTCCCTGCCATTTCTTGACCTTCATTCCATAAATTGTCACTGGAAGTCATCAAATTCACCACATACCACAGGGAACATGAAAGCTGGTCACTCTGGAACATTTATTCTGTACCTAAGTCAATGCAAAAAAAATGGCTTGTTCTTCATTAATTTATATACTAATTTTGAATTAAACTGTACCACATAAATTCTGCTGAAAAATGTTGCAATTAAGCCTGGACTATTTGAGGAAAGGCAACAACATGTGGCTGTAATTATAACGGCAAAATATCTTGGTAACATGCTGACTTATTAGTGCAGTAATTAGTGTTGGTGCGATGCATACTGAACAGTCCATAAAACAAATAACACAACGTTCAATTCTGGAAAAGAGTCATCATTTTCTAATGAATGGTTTCTGGATATTTTGCCTGTGGTTGCAACTGCTTTGGCCAAATTGTTTCAGGCGTTACACATAAGAGACTCTGCTTCCCTCTCCAGGATGGAGTAATCAGACAGACCTTGTTTCAGACAAACCCTAAGAATGAGAGCCAAAATGAACTGGGCCCGAGACCATTTATGTAACTGCTAAAAAGAAAGAGAGAATACACTGCATTGGATTAGATTCTGAAATAGCTTGGTTCAATAAGAGGATATTAGGAAAGCATAACATGGGGTTTGGGTAATGGCTCAGTGGAAGTGTTGTCGCCGAGTAAGTGTGAGTCCCAGAGTTCAGATCCCCACAGCCTGCATAAAAGCTTCATGTGAATGTCTGTAATGTCAGCCTTGCTATGTCAAGAAGTGAGACAGACAGGAGCATTATGGAAGCTTGTGCCCACCTAGCCTGGCATATGCAGCAGCTGTGAACAACACAGGAGACCCTGCTTCAAACAAGGTAGAAGTCAAGGACCAGCATCTGAAGTTGTCTTCTGACTACAATGTACCATAGCATGTGCACACCTGTACTCAAACATGCAAACACACTGTGGAAAAAGAATAAATTTATCCAGGCATGGTGGTTCACACCCTTAGTCCCAGCGCTCAGGAGGGCTGAGGTAGGATTCAGCCTGGAGCTACAGTGTGAGTTGCTGGTCAGGTAAAGCTAGAGTGAGACCTTGCTTCTAAAAAATAAATCCTCAAAGCAAACAAAAAAAAGAGAGATTTATTCACACTACATACATATTTTGAAACCTCATGTTATATAAGTATATACAATTTACATGTAAATTAAGAAATAAAAAAATTTGAAAAACTCAAAATGTAAAATAGCCTCTTGATAGAATATCTTAAGAATGGATAGAATCTTGAAACGCTATTTTTAATATTCTCCTAATTTCAGAAAATAAAGTTTTTAAATTATAGCTATAGTGAAATACCCTTATTACTGAAAATTCCAGTAAGTATAATCATACAAAATGATATCCTAAAATGAGAAGGTAACTTAGCTCCTATACGAATCCATTAATTTAGTGTATCTATTACATTAATGCAGCTACATATTAATTTACTTTAAAACATCTCATATGTTAGGCTCATGTCTTTATTAATCATTTTTAATTAATATCTATTATGAATAAATATATGCATTATATGAGCAATTCTTGTGAATGGTGCCCCCATTTCTCTCCTCTCCACTGGGGTCCCTAGAGATAAAATGTTTCCTTCAAAATATTAGAAATACAGGAATAGGATATCAGAAGAAAATATTTGTGATGGTTAGGTTTTGATGTCAACTTGGTCTTTTTAATTATCTTGGGTATGTCTCTGAGGATGTTTACAGGAAGGCAGCCTCTCAGCAAGGGGCAGGATGAAAAGAAGCTCAAAGAAGCTGGAATTAAATATCCTTTCTTGCATGGGCCATGCAGGAAGGAAATTCCAGAGACTCTGGAAGCCATTATGTCTGGGGAAGGGTTGTAAGACCCCACTCTAAGCCTATATAAAGGAGAAGAAACTCTCTTTGGCCTCCTGCCTGTTTGCTGTTCCGTGTGTGTGGTGTTGGTGATGGGTTTCTCTCTCTTCTTGGACCTGTGAAAGGGGAGCAGCCTCTTTTGCATTCTGGAATTTCCCCTATATCTATAGCTACAAATAACTCCTTTCTTCCAAAAAACTGTGCCTAGTTTAAAGATTCATCCCAGCGGCATGTGGCTAAGACAATATTTTAATGGATTGGAGCCCCCTACCCCATGGACTGATGCAGTAAGCCCACTAGGAGAGCCCCCAGTGGGTTGGGGACAGAGAGGAGGGAAATGGGTAACCATGACAAGATTTTCTCATACATTGCATCTAATTATTGACAATAAATACATTTTTAAAATGGGCTGGAGAGAAGGCTCAGCATTTAAGGCACTTGCCTGTAAGGCCTGACAGCCAGGTTTGATTCCCTGGTACCCACATAGAGCCAGATGTGCAGTGGTGCATACGTCTAGAGTTTGTTTGCAGTGGCTGGAGGTCCTAGTTTGCTTATTCTATTTCTCCTCTCTCTCTCTCTCTCTCTCTCTCTCTCTCTCTCTCTCTCTCTCTCTCTCTCTCTCTCTCTCTCGTGCTCCCTCCTTCTCTCTTTTTCTCCTTCCAAATAAATAAGTAAATAAATAAATAAATCTTTTAAAAATTGAGTAGTTCCTCTGGTCCTCAGTATACTGTAAGTCATCTTAAACTCATAGACCTTTAGCAGCAAACAGCCCTTTTATAGTGGGGCAGAAGGGGGAGGAGCTAAGCAAGCAGGGCTCAGCTAGGTGGTGCTGCCCCAGGCAGGACTCTTCTGAGAACAGCCCAGAACCCAAGGTGCTACTCAGCAAGCTATGACCCGACACACTGACTCTGTCTGTTCTCATTTTCATATCTATGAAGATTAAACACTTGCACAGCTGCTGACATCAACCAGAATGTCCCATTGTGGTTTCAGATGGAAAACCATGTGGCTGTGAGAGATGCTATAACTTAGGTAAAGACTAGTAATACCTGGGCAAGGGGCTTGGGGGTGAGGCCGAGCATAGCTAGAAGTGGGACTCCAACCTCCCTTCATGATGACGATCGCATGATGAAAGCACAGCCGCTGGCTGCTGAGGCTGAAGTATGGAGCTGACACCAGGCTCTCTGAGAACTCCAGATACTCCATGATTGTCTTTGATGACAGCCATGGTGGTATTGGGGGAGGGGTCCTGTTTCCATGCTCATCATCTCTAGTCAAAAGGATCAATGGTTTCCTCAAGCTTATGCTGATGGAGCTGTGTCCAACCAGACTTTGAACACAGGCAGTTAGTTCTAGTGAGTGGTGTTCACACTGTGGCTGCTTCTGGCATGGAGGAAGAATATGCCTTGTCCTGATACGTGGGTAGGTGCTGTGACATGGAATGTTTTGGTTAAGGACATGTAAGTTATCAGGTAGGACTTCCTCTGCAGTTGAAACCATCAGTCCCCAAAGCTGAATGCAGCTGAGGACAACAGGGACTGATGACTAGATCCATTATAATCTATTCAAGAGAAACCAACTCATGTGTCTCCACCTTGCCATAAAGGTCTCACGATGGTCTTGTTGATGTCTAAGCTAATTCTTTTTTATTTCTGATCTCGCTGGAAACTAGAGACCCTCACAATTTTAATGTAATGAGGCTTAGAGCCTCCTCTTCCCCTTACTTTTGGTGAAACTATGGACATTTAATTCTTTCTCTAAGCCTCGATTCTTCCATCTGGAAAATGGCAATGAATATATTTCATATGATTATATACGATTTTAAATTTGACAACTGTGAAGTGAGAAGTCTGGAGCCAGAATGTCTGGATTAGAATGCTAACTGTGGCTTTTTTTTATGTTATGACCCAGGGCTAGAGAATTAATCATTCTGGCCTTCAACTTCCAGTTCTATAGAATGAATCACAGTGGAGCCTACTTCATGCTATTTGGAGGTTTGTTTTTGATTCATTTTGTTCTCCATGTTGCTGGAGAGTCAACCCAAATCCTCCTTATACTAGATGAGCAATTAACAGTAAGCTACATATCCTGCCCCAAGATATTTTGAAGATTAGACCTGTTAATTCATGTAAAATGCTTACAATGCATTATAATAAATATGGAAGTTATTGTTGGTATTAGCAGAGTGTTAAATTGATACTCTTTCCTTCATTAACTATGAAAGTGAGCTTTACATGTGGAATTTGACATCATGTTGATTTTCTTGAATACTTCCAAATAGACCCGTATCATCTTCTCTATATCATCCAATTTATATCTATGTGATTTATGAGATACTGTAATTTTAACTACCTACACTGTAGCTGAATGCAGACTTGAAGAGAGGAGACGGTTGTGTGGTTGGAGGGTCACTAAGTTGCTTTCCGATCTGGAGCAAGTCTGACCCACCTTAGGGAAAATGTTAGTTGTTAGTTGAAACAGAATAGCATTTCAGAACAGAGACCACCAAGTGAGCATCTTGGTGTTGTCATGGTTACCCATCCCCTCTCATTCCCAGTTTTCTCCTGAGCATATTGTCTGCTTCATCAGGATTTCCTGAGAGCTCTTGGTAATATCATGGGTGAGTCAGGTACTAGGTTGGTGGAAAGAACCATCATGCTTTCCTCCTTTGTTGGTTCTCCTTACCCCAATGACTCTGCTCAGGTGTATATGTAACTATATATGATACATTAAAGTAGCCACTGATACTTTAATGAAACAAATGTGCCTTAATCTCATTTTAAAACTTTTGGTGTGTGCAATGTGTGTAGGGTGGCAATGGGATTTTTTTCTCTGGGTTTTGATGCATCATTTCAGGATGCTTCCGAGACACTGATTCTATCAGTAATGATCTAGCTCAGCAAAATGTCCCTTAACTTCTTGGCATCCTCATCAGAAGAAGAGTATCTTTAGGCTACTAAGCATCCATCAGGCAAAGGCTGTTTTCAAGACATTCTGCTTAATGTTCAAGTACTTTCTGCTTTAACATAAAATTGTCACAAAATAACCTGAGATCCCATAGCAAATCCTGTCTGAAGAGTTCTGGAAAGGTATCTGCTGCTGTCGGCTTAACTCTGCCCTCCTATGGACTCTTATGTGTCCCTTGTATGTCTTCAAGTGGATTTGTGTATTTCTAGGTCTGCATCACCCTCTGAACTGTGAGCTCATGAGGGTAGCAGTGGCCAAGTCTTTCTATTTCGTAGCCCCAACATCTATTCCTCTGTCTAGTGCCTACCACAGAATAGGTGCCTAATAAATATCCAACACATAATGAATGGATAAACATAAAAATCCTTCTGCCTTTCCAGTCCCTTGATCTTACACAGATTCACAAAGAGGACATGGCCATTATGATTTAGTTAGGGAATTATTGGAAGACACATTTTATAACTTGCCATAATTAATGTGACAAGAAATAATAATTGACTTAGTAATGTAATCAAATCAGAACGGATTTGATTTGATGTGTCAAGTTGTTATTCCTATCTCTAATCCTTCTCGTCAGAGCTTTCAACACCTAATTGCTTTTGAAAGCAGTGAAGGCAGGCATCTTCTATGTCAGGCTTGGGAAGAAGAAAAAAAATGAGGAACTGTTGGGCTCTTGTTCCATTCTGTAAAATGGACACGGTGGAGAGATGGGTCTTTTGCCCACACAATGAGGAAAGCTCACAGCTTTCGTGTGCATGTGCTCTAACCACACTGATGGTGTTTACTGAACCATGTGGTTATACTCCCAGGTCTTCAAAACCACAGTCTCTTGAGATGTGTAAGCCAGTCTTTAATGTCGTTCACAAAACACCCCACCCCAACTCATCTCAGAATGACTGCTCCTTTGGACACTTTCCATATGCACAAAGGGACTTCCCATAGGAGTCCTTACTTACTGAGCATCAGTGGTAGCTGAGATCTTCATACATACCAGCTTTCTTCCTCCAAACAACAGCAACAAAAACAAACCTTGCCTAATCGTCTGCATTTTAGGACAACTAAGGCTCAAGTTATTAGGAAATAGAGCCATAACGTCTTCAGCTATATAGCTATAATCCCCACACATGTGTGTGATATAAGAAGGTCTCCTTCCACCACTGCAATAAACATTTACATCTGTTCAAGTTCCTTGTGTGTTTCAGCCTTATACACTGTTCTGTCTGTTGCTGTCTGCTGTCATTGACGGAAGGGTTTTTTTTTAACCCAATGGTTTACATTTATATTCTCCACCCAAAGGAGATACTTTGATAACATCAGCACGAATACTGAGCCAGTGAGTTTATTTAACAAAATACTAAGAATCTAACAGTGTTTTGACCCTGAAGTTGCAGAAACAAGAAAGCAACTTCTTTTGTCCAAGAGTCCAGAAGGTGTTGGTCATGACAGAGTGTAATCGCTGGTGTGTTGGGAAGATGCTAAGGTACCATATAGAAAGAGATGCACAGAGTCTTCGAGGCAAAAGGTAGACTTCTCTGGGAAGTCAGACAGATTGGGCAAAGCAAAGAGAATGAATAGCACATGTAAAGGACCAGATGTGTAAAAATGCACAGCAATCAGAAAATAGCACTAGGGAGACAGGCTGGAATTGCTCGGTCATGAGGAGCTTATTTCCTTGATTATTTTGTCTGTTTGCTTGTTTTCTTGCTTTCTTGTTTTGTTGTGTTGGGGATAGAATTCAGGACCTTGAAATGCTGGTCAAGTACTTAACCACGAAGCTATGACCCAGGAGCCCTGAAACGAAAGATCGGAACACCTCACGATTTTCTCTCACTCCTCATAAAAAGTTTATTTAATATGGTTTAAGGGTATTTTTCATTTTAAACATTTTTATTGGCTTAAAATTATATATATTAACACAACAATATGCTTAGTATCATAGGTTATTAGATAAAGCCATTGAATCCATGATGGCATTCCCTTTTATGCATTAGTTATTCTCCCCCCCATGATTCTTCCATTCTTTCCATCCCCTCTTCCGCAAATTTCCCTGAGTCATAGTGGGTAAATTCAAATTTTCCATAGTTATTAGGTTTGTAAAAGTCTCTAAATTTGTGTTTTGGACAATTTTGGGCACCCTTGGTGCCTCTCTCCATTGTCCTTCCGTAGGTTATCTGCCTTGCTGTGGGAATAGATGTCTTACTTGTCATCCTAATTCCTTAGAGATTGTGTTTGGGCTCTTTGTGGATCGTCTCCTGCTTGGAGACCCTTAAATCAGGTCCATTTGGTGGAGTTCCATTGCCCTCGGTTCTTGTTGCCTTCTGAAAGATACAAACAGACTCTAGAGTGGAGAGTGAGATTATTATTGGTTAATTGAGACAAATATTGCTAGGTTGGTGAGCATTTGGAGGGTGTAGCCTTTCTTAGGACCTATGGTTAGTGAGGACTTCCCCACGGAGATCGGGTTCTTAGTCCTCATTCAAGGTTGCCTTGGGCCCCCTTACCAGTTAGGGGTTCCCTGCCTCTGAGCGGATCTCATAGCCAATTAGCCAGATGTTGATTATCCACCTAGGTTGAGCACCATTATTGCACAGATGGGCACTTCTTGACTTGCTTGTCTGTTCCATATAGCAGTGTGTTCTGCACTCTCAGGCCATCGGTTGGTGTAACTTGAAGATGCCTTCTGCTCTCAGAATATCATTGGTCTGGTTCCCCTAACAGCTCATGAAACACCTTCCAGCTTTACCCAGGCTGCCATTCTGGGAGCTGATTTTGTTTCTGGATTCAGCAGGGTCTCACAGTGTTGTGTGATATCAGTGTGAAGATTCTCTTCAGCAATAGGGTCTTATCTTTTGCCTGAAATGGGTATTCAAGGGCTGTGAAAAAAGTTTGTCTTATTTTAGGGACCCTGTTGGTCATTCTGATCAACAGCTCAATTTGGGAGGTAACTACTTACTGGGACAGGGAGCCAGAGGTCAGCATCCTTTGTATCATAGGTAGGTTTCTACCCTCCTCCCTCTTTGAAGTCCTATCTGCTTCTGGAACTTGTACAGAAGATATAATTCTATGGAGTCAGATTATTGTTAGTTTAGGTATGTGAACATCTCCCCCTTCTGTTGTTTCCATCCTGCCCCCATTTCTTTCTGTCCCCTTTGCCTTTCACCTGAATCACTAGTCATATTTACTTACAGATCAGTTTAGCCTGATTAGGGCCCACAGACAAGAGAGAATATGCGGTGCTTGTCTCTCTGTTCTTGTGTGAGTTCACTGAATATGATTCTGTTCCAAGTCCATCCATTTTTCTTTAAATTTCGTTATATCATTTTTCCTAATTGCTGAGTAGAATTCCATGGTATATATGTACCACATTTTTGATATCCATTCTTCTAGCGATGGGCATTTAGGTTGGTTCCAATTCCTAGCTATTATGAATTGAGGCACCATAAACATAGTAGTGCAGATTTCTCTGTGCTGAAATGAGGAGTCCAGAGGATAGATGTCCAGTAGAGGAATAGCTGGGTCAACTGGTAGTTCTATATCCATCCTGTTCAGAAGCCTCCCCACTGCTTTCCATAGTGGATGTACTAGTTTACATTCCCACCAGCAGTGAAAGAGGATTCTTTTTTTCCCCACATCCTCACCAACACCTGTTGAGGGGAGATTTTTTTTTAATGATTGCCAGTCTTACCAGAGTGAGGTGGAATCTCATTGTTGTTTTGATTTGCATTTCCCTGGTTATCAATGATGTTGAACATTTTCTTAAATGAGAATTGGCCATTTGTAATTCTTCCTCAGAGAATTCCCTGTTGAGCTCAGAGGCCCATTTTGTGAGAGGGCTGTTTGAAATTTTATTATTTAATTTATTGAGTTATTTGTAAGTTCTACATATTAGACCTCTATTTGTATTGTCGCTGGCAAAGATTAACTCCCAACCTGATGGTGGTCTATTGGCTTTGAGTATAGTAAGTTTGTCTGTACAGAAGCTTTTTAGCTTGATGAGATCCCATTGGTTGAGTGATTGCTATACTTCCTGGTTTACTGGAGGTTTATTCAAGAGGTTTTTCCCTACTCCTATTTCATAGAGAGTTCCCCCTATTTTTTCTTCCAGGATTTTCAGAGTTTCAGGTCTTATGTTGAGGTCTTCGATCCATTTGGAGGTGATTTTGGTGCATGGTGAGAGGACTGGGTCTATTTTCATCTTTTTACAAGTATTTATCCAATTTGTCCAACACCATTTGTTGAAGATGCTATCTTTACTCCAGTTGACATTGCTGGCATCTTTATTGAATATTAACTATCTATAGTTGCTTGAGCTTAGGGCAGGATCTTCAATTCTGTTCCATTGGTCTATCTGTCTGTTGTTATGCCAGTACCATGCTTTTTTTTTTTTTGTTAAAATGGCTTTGTGGTATAACTTTAGATTGGGTATGGTGATACATCCTGATGAGCTTTTTTTTTTTACTTAGGATAGCTTTGGATATCCAAGGTTTTTTGCCTTTCCAAATGAATTTGGAAATTATTTTTTCTATTTTCACAAAGAATGATGCTGGTATTTTTATTGACATAAACTATGTTTAAAAATTAAGCTTAAATTATTCATAGATATCACATCCTGAATTTGGTCAACTCTCCTTAGGATATAATATTGTTTTTTTATGAAAAATAAGCTTTTCACTTGGTCACTGAAAAGTGCATGCTATTTATAATTTGTCTATTCAGTCTTTTATGACACATTACTGAATAATGTACAGTATGCATTGATACAGCACCAAATATGAAATGTATACACTCAGGTTAGGAGAAGGACAGGGTACTTTTCTGCTCATGAGTTCCCACCATTATCTGAGGAGCTATTGAGGAAGGACATTTCTTTTCAGTAACCACTAGTAAGTTGCCTATCCTATGGTCCTGTAAACAATCCCCCACCTATGCTCCCATAACCCTAATTAAATGCACTGGGTTGCAAAAGCAACAAGACCCAGTTTTCTTGTTAACAAAATAAGATTATGATGTTAGTGAAGATAATGTGCATCCAGAGCTTTGCCTTAATAGCTTAACTGATCATAACATTGTCTCAGCTCTTACCAGTCCTGCATGTTCAAAAGCCTGTGCACCTGCAGCCAACAATTTAGATATTAATGTGATCCACGATGTCAGGTCTTTAATCATAAGTAGTGTACGAGTAAGTTTCAACCCACTGAATTCATTTAAAAATTATGTCGATCATACAAAAGCAGACCAAATACTTGGAGGATTCTATTTTAAGTCTACAGCCTGGAGAATGGTAGGGAAGGGATGTGTGCCAGGAATTCATCACACCTGATTGCCTTGAGCCTACAGGTGTACCAGAAATATCTGCAGAAGCAGTTTTAGCCTTTCTGAGAAATAAAAAAAAAAAAACAAGCCACAGCACCCCTGCATGAAGACTTGGTCATCTTCAGTGGCATGAATAATTCATCAGCAGCCTCCAGTGTGGATCATGGTCCTTATCAACTCAGAGGCCAGGGAGGCTTACTCCAGCAACAGAATCCATTCCCCCAGAAGCAAAACCATCGTTTCACCCTTGAACTTGCCTGGTCTGAAAACTACAGATGTATCAGGACACCAGTCTAGTTAAGGAATACAGAATAGATTTTTGCTTAAAGAAAAAAAAAAGAAGGGGAAAGGACCTAAAGCAAACCATTTAGGAAAATTTAAAGGATCACTTCTTTTTCTTTATTTTCTGAGCATCACCCAACATAATTGTGTGTTGGATTTGTTTCCCAAGGATGATAAAATATTGTTTCTGAATATTATAGATGACTTTCTCCATGGGCGAGAAGGAAATATACATGAATCAGTGCAGTTTCTCATCTCTTTTCTAAAAATCAAAAAACAAACAAAACCATTATCTTGCAGTTCCTTGACTCAGGCAGAAGGAAGGCCTATGAGTAAAGGAAAGTCACATAGTTTCTCTATGCAGTGTTTCCAAACAGTTCCTATTTTCTTTCTAATTTATGAGAAAAAAAAGGCTTAGATCACCTCACAGTTTTGGAGGATTCAGTAGTTGATTAGCCAGCCTGCAACTTTGGGCCTGTGGGAAAGCTCTGCCTCATGGTGTGAGTGGAGAAGGAAAGCTGCTCACTCCTGGCCTGGGAAATAGAAAATGTAGGGATTTCATTATCTCTTTCAAGGTCACAACCCCAGATCCAAAGACCACCCACTAGACTCACTCTGTGATTTCTAATCTTAAAACCACAAGGACAGAAGTATGAGGTGTGCTGTGGCCAAACACAATAAGGCCCCAGCATTCAGGTGCTTCTTGCAGGACCAGTTTAAACAGTGAATGGCAGGTGTGGGCAACAGAAAATCAAAGCTTCACCTGGCTATGCAGTCCAGCTGAGACTGTGCCTTTAAAAGTACTGCGCCTGTGAGTGCAAGGGAATCCTCAGAAATCTGGGAAGGTTCCTCTAAGTTGCTTGACTTCTTCAACACAAAATTCTTTTTTGCCCTCAGAGAAAAAGGAAGAGTTTGGAAAGACATTTGAGAAGTCCAAGCAGGCATTCTGGGTAAACTGTTTCAGAGTGATGCCTGCCCAGGAAAGAGCTAGCTGAGCCTGACACCCTGGGATGCCCCTAGTCACACATGTTACTGATTTTGTCAGACAGCAATTCCCAGCTCCCAAAACAGATTCCAAGTGAGAAAATAGGAAAAGCAATTGGTTGCTATTAGATACGCATTCTGAAGTAGAAAGCACATGTGGGCAGGGAGGAATTTCTGGCCTGGATTAGAGGTTCCATGGTAATCAAACGATTATGAGAAGGAGATTTCCCAGCAACTTACTTGAAAACCCACAGGCAGATGGGCAATGTGGTTCTTTCGATCCATCCTGGAAAAAACCACCTTCTTCTTCCAATGGATTCCTCTCTCCAGGAATAGACATTACTGAACACTCTGATACACTTTAATTGTACAAGATGTCTGTGGAGTGAGCTTTAGTCCTTAGCCCCTCACTAGATGTGGCTACATAGAAGCTGCCTCCTGCATTGCTACTTTTATACACCAATTTTCTGAAACTTTCTGAGAGAGTAATGAATTTCTATCTTAAAGCCTCATCCAGAGAATTCAAGCATGATCCCTGGGGTATAATTAAGTCAAAAGTTCATTACTAAATTATCCTCTATCTGCATGGATAAAGAGCATGGGGTTTTAAATTCTTTTTAAATATCTTTATTTAAAATGTAATAGATGTGCCATAACATTTAACGTTTAATAGTGTACACTTCACCAAATCTTAGTATATCCCAAAGATACATCACCCAAAAATATTATTGGCATTGCAGACATTATTAAATCCCATTCCTTCTACCACCCCCTCAAAAAAAAAATACTGCACTCAAAGCCCATCTTGTCTTGCTTTTCAATCTGGATATCTCTCACTAATAAAATCGTGTATGTGGGTATGCTAGCCTGAGTTTGATTTTTAAAAATTTCATGTCATCAGACAAGGATTGTAGCACTGACCCACCATGACTCAGCAGAAGAGGGGGAGGAAAGAATGTAAGAGCCATGGTGGGGGAGAATATCCAGAGACATTGCCCCCCTCGGCAACAATACACAAAGAGGGAAGAAAAACAACTGGCTCCTTCTGGTGCAGTTCATAACCCCCTAACCTATGGACAGATCCAGTATGAGCACCAAGGAAGAACCCAAGTGGGTAGGGGACAGAGAGGAGGGAAATGGGGACACCTTCACAAGATTTGCTCATACAATGTATATACTTATTCATAATAAGGATATTTTTAAAAATTGTAGAACTGAACTTCCACTTTGCTGTCTGTGAAATAAAGAAAAATTACATTTCCTGAGTAGTTGTAAGAGGCAAAATAAAAGCAGGTAACAAGTGTCCAGAACACCCAAGATGACAAATCAGATTTGGCTTAATAGCTGAGAACGGTTCTAAGTAAGCTATCCCAAGTCTTCAAGCTAGGAGCATTTTACTTAGAATATTGCAGTAGGAAGAATTTAAGGTACAAAGTTCAAAAGAAATAGAGGTTAAGTAAGAACAGTTCACATATACTTTTAATTCTGAAAAGGATTAATAAGGTTTGGTCATAACCCACATTCATTTGGTTCATGACACTTTTAGTGTCATAGTTTTTTTTTCAAATGAAATATTTAGTAGTTCCATTTATAATGTTGGTTACACACAGCTTAATAATGATTGCTCTCCAGGGGCTGGCTCAGTGAATACAGCACTGGTCTTCCCAGTGTGAGAAATAGACTTGGGCATGCCAATACCACATAATGCCAGGTGGGCATGTGGGCATGGCTAACTCCCTGTAATCTCAGGACTCAGACAGAGACAGGCAATCCCAAGCAAGCCTGACAGCTAGACTAGCTTATTCTGTGAGCTCTGAGTTCAAGTAAAAGAAGCTGATTCATTCAATAAAATGGGAGCGATTGAGAATGATGCCCAATGTCAAATCCTGGCCTCCATTTGCAGGAACCCGCACACATCTGTACTCACAGAGAGGTGATCCTACAGACATACATGCATAATAGTATTTATATCCTAACTTCTTAGTAGTTTTTTGAAAAACATAATATGTATCTAGAAGAAAAGATACAATTTTATTTTATTCTAATATAACCCAAATTACTTAGGAAAAATATACATGTAACTTAGTTTTGGAATAAAACTGGGTATCACACTCAACTTCCAGCTTCATATTGATTTTCTCTTTTTAAATTTTAATTGAACACAGAATTAGGTATCTTTATGGAAGCTTTCAAACAAATCTTGGTGTTTTGTTTCTCCCTTTCATCTCCATCCTGCTTTTCCCCTTAGTTCCCTCCTCCCCACCAAGGCCTTTCACATTATCTGTGTCCTTTGGTCTTTCTCCCCTTCCTTGTTCATTACCTATTCTCTCCTGTTCACTTCTCAAGCCTCCAATCTACCTCACAGCCTGTACCACTCTCACATCCTCTTATTAACATACATACATACATACATACATACATATCTGAAAAGTTAAAATTACATATAAGAGAGAACATAGGATTTTTTTCCTTGCTGTGCTTGAGTTACCTCCCTAAGTAAAACTTTGTTTAGTTCCATCTTTTTTTCTGAAAATTTCATTTTTTACTGATGAATGAAATTCCATTGTGTATACGTATTGCGTCTTCGTTATCTAGTCATCAGTTGATGGGCATCTAG
The DNA here is from genome assembly GCA_004024765.1 of Zapus hudsonius. NCBI lineage: Eukaryota > Metazoa > Chordata > Mammalia > Rodentia > Dipodidae > Zapus > Zapus hudsonius. The sequence goes on along the minus strand of PVHP010020855.1, from coordinate 9,874 downwards.
GCTGATTCCGCTTTCTAGGTGTTGTGAGCAGTGCAGCAATGAACACAATGCACATGTCTTTGAGGATCTGTCAGAAGTGGAATTGGCTGTATCATATGGTAGCTTGATTTTTATCTTTTTTTTTCAATGTCTCATTGGCATATGAAGAGTTGGTTTTCATTGGTAGCTTTTTTTTTTAGTTTGTCTTATGTGGGTGTAATGTGTGTGTGTGTGTGTGTGTGTGTGTGTGTGTGTATGTGTGTAAGAGAGGGGGGCAGAGAGAGAGGGAGAGAGAGAGAAAGAGAAAGAGATAGAGAGAGAGAGAGCTTGAAACATTGATGTCTCCTCTGCAGTGGTCAGAGCACAACTCTGGAGGTCAGGCTTTCCCACTTGTCTACTTTTCCTTATTTTGAGCTGGAATCTATTACTAATTCTGGAGCCTCCTAGGTTTTGTGAGCTAAGACAATTTCCTGGCTTCTTTTTCCCTTTTGCAGGACCGGGTTTTTAGGTGTGCGTGACCATGCCCAGCTATTTGTGTGGGATCTGGAGATTCAAACTTGGTCAATTTCAGGCCCCCTCAGGTCCTCATAGTAAATGCACTAAACCACCTACCCAATTTTCAGCTTTTTTGTTTGTTTTGTTTTTTAAGGTAGGGTTTCACTCTAGCCCAGGCTGATCTGGAATTCACTATATAGTTTCAGTGTGACCTCAGCGATCCTCCTACTTCTGCCTCTTGAGTGCATGGATAAAGGCATGGACCACCATGCCCAGCCAAATTTTTGCTTTTTGAGAAACTTCTATACTGGTTTTCATAGCAGATGCACTAGTTTACACTTCTCTTTCCCCACATCCTCACCAATATTGGTTGTCATTTCTTTTCTTGAGAGCTGTTCTCACTGGAGTGGGTGGGCTGTGATCTAAACACAGAAGGCTTCGGTCCAGCTGAGGACTCCAGTACAACGAGGAACCAAAGACCAGGCAGGAAGCAGCAAAGTTGAAGAATCCTTGGTTTCTGGATCACCATGTGAGAAAATCACTCAAGAGTACCCACATTACGGTGGTACATTTGCAGGAAGTGGGCCTCCATGGGACTGATTCTCTGGTGTGGCTTGTTATCATAAGTTGCTTCTTCTAGCTGGTAATTTATAGAAGCTCTGCAGCAGAGATCTATGCGAGCACCCCTGTTTTCCTCTCTCCTATTTTCTTTCACCATTACCCAAGATGAAACAGGTACCTCATAGCCTATACTCAGAGAGAATAAAATTGTTCATCTTCAGATGCTTCACACTTTTCTCTAACAGTCATACGTTCCCTTCTTCGTAGCTCAAACTTTCTAAATCTAGAAATCACAATTCAGGTCACATTTTCTAAAAGTCTTGCTGAACAACTCTCAGATATATTTTTTGTTGTTGCAGTCAGCTTTCTCTGTTGCTGTGCAGAAAGAACCCAAGCAAAAGCGCCTTGTGGAGGAATGGGTTTATTTGGTTTACGGACTCGAGGGGAGACTCCATCCTGGCAGGGAAAACGATGGCATGAGCAGAGGGCTGGACATCACCTCCGACACAGCACTGCAAACAGCGGCAGGAAGGTGTGCCAAATACTGGCAAGGGGAAGCTGGTTTATAACCCCATAAGCCCGCCTCCAACAACACAGCTCTATTGAAGTAATAAAACCCAAACAGCCGTCAGCTGAGGATCGATCTATCAGAACACATTCTTTAGTTTGTGGGGGACACCGGGATCAAACCATGACAGTTTTCCTTTCTCTCCCAATTCCTTTTTAGCACTTAACATTCCTTAGACTGCTATTAAGTCTATTACTTAATTAAGATTAATTTAGGCATGTAAACTATTAAGATTAATTTATACATACACTCTCATTCTCTCTTATCAGGCCCATGCTTATCTATTTCCTAACCTATCTGTATTACCCCAAGGCAGAATTTATGCATAATGACATATCTGTGCCTTAAATCAAGAACAGTATCCACCCCAAGTCCATGGCTGCATCAGTAACAACTATTGACCTCTCAGATTCTTTTTTGGATCACTAGGAGCAACGCATAATATTTCTGAGTATTTATTATCTGTTCTAAATGATTTGCACATACTTATTTTATATTCATAACTGTATAAAAACAGAATGCTTATCGTCCCTGCTTACACACAACACAAAATGACATATCCTAGAAATGAAAAGAAACCATTCTCTCTCTCAAATATGACTGGTAACTGTCAAGCCTCACTGGAGCTTGTCAACACCTTGACAATTCACCCACTTGTTTAGGGGGATCAATTTCCTCTTGTTGGGTTCTCAAGTTAAAATGGTACTTGTCAGATTTCCTTCTCAAGTATTACTTGGTATCATAATTAATATTCACTTCAAATTGCTCCTAGTGCTTTGAGTGGAGGGGCCACATTTATGCTCCTCACTCATATCATCTACCAGCAAAATACTCAATAAAACTTGTTGAGTAAGTAAATGAATGACACAGAAATTTATAGGCAACAGCGAGTACCACATGTTTGGCATTATCTACTACAGAAAGGCAACTGAAACTGTCTCTTCATCCCACTCAGTGCTCACTGAAAGAATAAAGGTAAAGTATATGTGATCAGAGAAATCAGGGGGAAGCATAAATACATTTATGTGCTCATGTTGGGTGGTGTTGCAGTCAGCCCACACGGCACTGGGATGAATCTTCAAACCAGGCACAATTTGGGGGAGGAAAGTATTTATTGAAACTACGATTGAGGGGAAGTTCTGTAACAGTGAAAGAGGCTGGCCCTCTTTCACAGGTCTGAGCAGAGAAAGAAACCCATTGCCAACACCATACACACAGAACAGCAAACAGGCAGGAGGGCCAAGGAGAGAATTTCTTCCCCTTTATATAGGCTTATGGTGGGGTCTTGCAACCCTATCCCAGACTTAATGGCTTTCTGAGTCTCTGGAATTTCCTTCCTGCATGGCCCACACAGGAAAGGATGTTTACTTCCAGATTCTTTGAGCTTCTTTACATCCTGCCCCTTGCTGAAAGGCTGTCTTCCTGTAAACATTCTCAGAGACCCACCCAAGATAAAAAGATAAAAAAAGATAAAAAGATAAAAATCCAAGTTGACAAAAAAAAAAAAAAACCTAACCATCACTGGTGGGTAGATGCTTCTTACCATGGTCCCTCCAATCCTAAAGGTATCAATCTTGGATCTTGTGGTCCTGGAGACACAGGTATAGTTATCAGGTAATTAAAGTTTACTTCAGCATGTAGGTAAACAAAGCATGGAACACCCTCTACCCTGGAGGGCATGCCAAGACAAGGTCAATGACAGACAGACTGCCTCTAGTATCTGAACTTATAGTCCTAACAATTGCCCTTGCCCACATCTGGGGTGAGCTGGGGTGGTCCCTTCTTAGAATTGGTGTAGGCTTTCTTAGAAGCCCATAGTTTAGTCTATTACAATTATAGGCACTTGATGCAGGAGTATTAATACAGGTGTAACTACTCACAATACTGATAAGCTTATGGGGAAGGTCAGCATTGCACTCAGGGTGGCTTTAATGCCAGTCAGCCAGAAAGAGCTGAGGCTGGCTTTGTGATTTTTCCCAGAGTTCCCTCCTTCCTGTTATCTGGTCAAGCTGCCTGTCTCACACCCAACTGCCAGTCTTCTCCTTTATGTTTCCCAGTTTCCTGATCCCGTTTTATCCCTAACATTTATATTCATCATAACACCATGATCCATGGTGGGGACTTTAGGTAATTGAGGAAGAATAGATAATGCCATTGTCTCTAAAGCACACAAGCAGCTCCAGAAATTGGTTTAGAAAGGTTCTAGAAAGAGTTATAAGTTCTGGGGATGAGCCATTTAATGTGGTCAAGTCCTGACAAAGAGAAAATCCTGAGGTTCAATAAACAGCACTGAGAAAAAGACACGGAGAAAGAATGCAAGTTCTTGATACTCTCTGGGAAGAACTTAAGTGAATGAAAGTTGGAAGAATGAAAAGATTTTGATGATTTATTTTGGGGAGAACTATGCAGAGGTGTTAGTTAATCATGAGCCTTCATACTGAAAAGAGTAAAGAATCTATTGCAGTATTCAGCACTGTTCTCTGGGATGTATTTTAATGATATACATCTTGGACACCCCTAGGAAGATTGGGTTTATGATACTTAATCTCTACTAACTAAATGCCAAAACTACAGTGTGACACCTTTGTGACAAAGTATACAGCAAAGGAACTTGGTGCCTGGGACCCAAGAATATTTACTTCTTCGCTTTCCATATCACTCTTCCATTTTAATCTGGTCTACATGCCTAAAATGTATCTATTTGTTGTTCTCCTGCTGGTTGAAGGACTATTGATTGAGGGGTGATCAACAGAGAAGAAACTCTACATGTGTAATGGGTACTGCTTGATGGCTGAGAGCGACCATACACCCACATAACCACATGTACAACCATTCCTATGAACCTCCTCCTCCCCTCCAAAGGTTTCCTTCTGCCTTCTTATTTTTTAATTTATGCATATTTGTGTGTTCTTTCTTTTTTAGGGATTAGATGGCAATATCTTTTTTGTCAATAATTAGATATGTTGTATGAGCAAATCTTGTGATGGCACCCCATTTCCCTTGTCTTTGTCCCCATTCTATGGGCATCCCTTCTTGGTGGGCATAATAGATCTGTCCATCGGGTAGAGGTTTTGAATAGCACAAGAGATAGCCAGCTTCACCCCCCACACACACACACACAATGTGTTGTTGCTGAGGGTGGCAATGTCTCTGGATATTCTCCCCCACCATGGCTCTTACAATCTTTCTGCCCCCTCTTCTACTCTGTTCCCTGAGTCATGGTGGGTGAGTTTTAGGTCTGCTTTATTATTGAGATTTTAAGTGTCTCAGGGCTTCTGCTTTGGGTTGTGTTGGGTATTGTTGGTATGTCTCCATTGACCTTTCATGGGTTGTCTGCTTTGCCGTGGTGATAGGTATCTTGTTTATCTTGCCACTTTCTCATAGGTGTTTCATTTGGGCCACACATGACAGGCCAGGGGTGGTTCATCTCCTGCCAGGATGTCAGCCATCATCCCATGTCTTATTGGTGGAATTGGGGTGTCCACGGCTCTTGCTACCTTCTGAAAAATGCAAACAGAATCTCCATCAGGGAGTGAGATCAGCATAGCTTAAATGAGACATAAATTACAAATTTGGCAAGATTCTAATGGATGTAGCCTCTCTGTAGCTCTCTAATAATGGGAATTTCCCCTTGGAGCCCAGGTTCTTGGTCCCCATAAGATTTTGTCATGGACCCCAGTTCCAGTTAAGGGTTCCTTATCACCAAGCAGATCTCTTAGCCAATCATTGAGCCATTGATTACCCTCCTAGGTTTAGCACCACTATTGCACAGATGAACACTTCTTATCTTGCTGGTCTTTTCCATGTAGCAGTGTGTTCAGCATTCTGATGACATCAATCTGAATTGTATATCAGTGTTCTCTGCTTTCTCCAAATACCATTGCCAATTTCCTCTGGCAGCTCTTGTAATGCCTTCCAGCACTACACACGCTACCTACCACCTGGGAGCTGGTTACCATTCTGAATCTAGCAGAGTCTCTGGGTATTTTGTGACAAAACTTTCTGGTATGTTCAGCAATAGGGTCTTACCTTTGGCCTGGGGTGGTATTCAAGACCTTTGACAAAAGCATGTTGTATTTTGGGGATCTCATAGGTCTTTCTTTTTATTCATTTATTTATTTGCAAGCTGAGTGTGATAAAAGAGAGACAGACAGAGAGAGTAGATGCATCAGGGCTTCTACTGCTTCAAACAAATTCCAAATCCATGCATTACTTTGTGTATTTTTGATCAACAGCTCAGAATAGGAAGTAACCAATGATTGGGACAGGGAGTGACAGGCCTGAGAAATTTTTCTTGGGGTTAGGCTTCCTCCCATTCCATTTATGACCCCTCTTACCAGGTGATGCCCACAGCTTCCTCAGAAGCTTACTGTGTGTAAGGATTTTATGGTATTGATTCATTATTGTTTAGCTTATTGTATAAGTGCCCCCAGTGCCTTCTTATTTTTATGAAACCACTTAAGATATGATCTATCATCATATCTAGTGTTAAGTGTACACCAGAGTATTGTTTGTTATAAACACAATTCTGTACAGTAAATCCCAAGGACTTAATTATTTCCAAACTTCTTTTTTGATAATCTTCCAGGTCTGTGCTTGATACATTTTACATAGGTGACCTCAGTCCCAATCAGACTGATGTCAATAACAGAAGAAGTTCCAAGTTAGCAGTTGAGAGAGTGTCTTGGATTAGAAATACGTGGGTGAAGGCATTCTGGGGATCTCAGAAGCAGAACACTTTCCAGAAGTAGCATCTGGAAGCAAATGGGCTACTTGATAAAGGATTAAGGCCCAAGTGACTCTTTAGCCTCTGCAGGGTCTGTGCTTCCAGGACTAAGGCAGGGCCAGGCATGGAATATAAAATTTAAAAATGCAAAGCAGGTGGCAGGTCAGTTTGCTGGTGTCCTATGCTTGCATAAGTACTGAGCCTTCTCTCCTGCACTCATCGAACTCCAGGCTTATGGTAATAGGCCCCGCAGATGACTTCACTCATTGAGACGAAGCTCCTCCTAACTCTCATCTTCTGTGGTAGAGGTGCATACAACTTGAAAAGTATTATTGCTGCTAACTGGATAAAACAAGATGGGTATACACATGCCAAATATTACACCTGTAATCAAATTATGACCCCCTACCTCTTCCACACATAAAATAAAACCTGAAATTAATATTGGATCTTAGAATTATAGATTAGAATTTTCCTCTACTTTTTTTTTCCAGAACCCATGAAAAGAGGTCAAAGGTTGCTATCAGCTAGGGGGATGGTCTCTTTAGGAGTCTGGGTTATCACAGGTTATTAAGGCTTTTGGTACTTTCTACTCATCCTGTACCTGCTCTCTTGGAATAGATGGAACGGTTGTCTTGGATGCTTTCTTGAGCTTCTTTTCCTAAGCCGTCTGTCTGTAAAATTATTTTCCAATACCCATTGGTCCTTTGGGAAACAGTCAATTATTACTCCTGACTATCTCTCACATGTCCATAACATAGTCTTCTCTGATCTGATCCTCACACTCTATAGTTTTGTTAAGAGTTATCAGCTTCTCCTCTCTAGTTTCTTGATTTCCATCCTCACCATACCTTGGCTCTTGGGATGTTATCCTGCAATGCTTACATATTTGTATTGCAAAGCAAACCCACAAGGTGATGGCCCTGGTGTTCTCTCTCTCTCTCTCTTTCTCTCTCTCACACATCTCTCTCTGCTTGAAAATGAATAGATTAAATATTTTTAAAAAGCAAATCTTTGCTAACTATAAGCCCAACTGCAGTGTAAACCTATTGTGATAATTCTCTGTTAAATAGCATTTGCTACTTTGTAGAAGCAGATGAAATAAATACATAAAAATCAGTAATTTTAACATATTCCAACAATGAATGTGTAAAATGGACATACAGACCAATGGAATAGAAGAGAGGACCCAGAAATAAGCCCACACAGCTAAGGTCAATTTTTGAAAAAGCCATCAACATTCAATGGGAAAAAAGGCAGCCAATTCAACAGATGCTGCTGGCAAAACTGGATATTTACCTGTAGAAGAATGAAATTAGACCCATATCTCTTAACCTGCACAAAGATCTATTCAAAATGAATCCAATAACTCAATGTGAAACTGGAAGTTAGAGGTATAGGTAAACATTTTCTGAATAGGCCTCTAGCAGCACAGGGCATAGTCCCAAGAATCAACAAATAGGACTATATGAAATTAACATAGTCTCCATATATGTATATATATATATAGAAATTAACATAGCACAGCACAGGGAACTGTCAGCAAATGAACAAGGCTTACAGAATAGGGGAAACTCTTTGCCATCTACTCTTCAGTCAGGGAACTGATATCTAGAAATCTACAAATATTAAACATAGAAGATTAAAAAAAAAACCCTGCCAATCAGCACATGAGCCAATGAAATGAACAGACAGCTTACAAAAGAAGAAACACAAATGGTCCACAGACTTTTTTTTTAAATTCTCACCATTCTTAGTCACCAGAGAAATGCAAATTAAAATCATGTTGAAATTTCATCTCACCCCAGTCAGAATAGCTATCCTCAAGAAGACTACCAGCAACTAGTGTTAGTAGAAGTGTGTTGTGGTCAGCTTTCTAGTTGCTGCGCAGGAAGAACCCAAGCAAAAGCAGCTTATGGAGGAATGGGTTTATTTGGCTTACAGACTCGAGGGGAGACTCCATCCTGGCAGGGAAAACGATGGCATGAGCAGAGGGCTGGACATCACCTCTGCCACAGCACTGCAAACAGCGGCAGGAAGGTGTGCCAAATACTGGCAAGGGGAAGCTGGCTTATAACCCCCATAACCCACCCCCAACAACACAGCTCCATCGAGGTTGTAAAACCCAAACTGCCATCAGCTGAGGATCGATCTATCAGAACACATTCATTTGTTTGTGGGGGACACCTGGATCAAACCATGACAAAGTGTAAATGGTACAGGCACTATAAAAATCAGCATGGAGATTTCTTCAAAAGCTAAATAGGCCTACTATATGACCCAGCTACACCAATACTGGGCATATACCCAGAAGACCCAAAATCTGATCATAGAGTTACTTACATACCATATTCATTGCTGCTCTATTCGCCATAGCTAGGAAACAGAATCAGCCTAGATGCTCATCAATGAATGACTGGATAACAAAGCTGTGAAATTCTGAGATTTGCAGGAAAATGGATGGAACTGAAAAAAAAAAGTTATACTAAGTGAATTACCCAGTCCCAGAATAACAAAAATCTCATGTTGTCTCTCATATGTAGACTCTAGCTTTTAATGTTTGTATATAAGTAAACTGAGGTGAGAATTTAGACAATGGATTGAGATGATTGGGGACCAGGAGAGGGGACCCAGAGGAGAGACGGGTGGGAGGACAAAAAGAAATGTGAACCTGGAAAGAAGGCTACGGTAGCAGCAGGAATGGCACATAGGGGGAAGGGGGAAATAGGAAATGAAAGCCAAAAATAAACCCGAAGGTCTTTTTTTTAATACAACATAATGAAACCTGATTCTTTTTAGTATTTTATTATTTTATTTGTAGGGAGAGAGAGAGAGAGAGAGAGAGAGAGAGAGAGAGAGAGAGAGAGAGAGAGAGAGAGAGAGAGCGCATCAGGGCTTCTTGCATCTGCAAATAAATGCACCACTCTGCATCTGGCTTTAGATGGATACTGGAGAATTGAATCCATGCCTTTAGGCTTTGCAAACAAGCACCTAAACCCCCAAACCATCTTTCTAACCCAAAACCTAATTCTTTGTATGCTCAAAAAAAATGAATATTGTTTTTAAAAGTGAGGCAAAATGGAGATTTATTTTACATGGAGCATAGTTTGAATGAAGCAATGTTTGTGAGCCAATATCTAACATAAATTATGAATTCATGACGAGAAACATCAAGACGTAGCTCCTTGACACCTTTTCTCAGTGAATCCTGTCCAAAAGAGGACAAGAGACACAACCTTTCCTGGTAGATGGGAACTGTGGTGGGTGATGGAGGCAACATTGATCTAAGACTGGGATCCTCAGGAAAGTTGTGAGGCAGAGCAGGAAAAGGTGTGGGAAGGGCTCACCCTCTCAGCAGTGGTTTTTCAGCACTTTTAATGAGCGTTGCTGAGTCCGCCAGAGGCATCCTGGGAAGGAAGTAGACAATTGACTTTTTTTTTCCTTATAAAATAAGTGTATGATATATGATACGGAAGTCTGGTTTCTGAATTTCCCATCATAAAATTCAGCAATTGCAGAGTCATAACTCAATTACCAAAAAAAAA